>SSNS01000867.1:0-19346 GCA_006937985.1 Aphyosemion australe
TACACTGTAAAAAATGTATGTAAAAATTACAGTGGATAACTGTGAAACAGCAACAGAAAACGACCGTTAAACCAAAAAGAGTAAATGATTGTAATAAATATGTGAAATTACTGTAAATCAAGAAATGGTAAATTGCTTTAATTTTTACACTGTTTATATGTAAAAATAACGTTAATTTACAGTAAAATGTCACTTTTGATTTGAAAAAAACTGAAAATTTCCGTAATATTATTTACAATTAATCACCTTATAATTAACATGATAATTTTGTATAAATTACAGTCTTGATTACATTTTACATTTTAATTTACAATTCACAACTGTAAATTAGTCACCTAAAACATACTGTAATTTCAACAGAAATAACAAGTAAAAGTATTGTTAGAAGTACTGTGAAAATTACAGTGAAAAACAAATTACATTTTAACAAGCTGAGACTGTAGAATAAAACAGTATATCTTTGTACTAAAAACGTTAATTATTAATAATGTAAAAATATGTACTGTAAATCAGTCACCTAAAACATACTGTAATTTCAACAGTAATAACAAGTAAAAGTATTGTTAGAAGTGCTGTGAAAATTACAGTGAAAAACAAATTACATTTTAACAAGCTGAGACTGTAGAATAAAACAGTATATCTTTGTACTAAAAACGTTAATTATTAATAATGTAAAAATATGTACTGTAAATCAATCACGTAAAACATACCATAATTGTAACAGTAATAACAAGTAAAAAAGTTTTTGGAAGTACTGTGAAAATCACGATGAAAAACAAATGACAAATTTACAAGTTCAAACTGTAGAATAAAACAGTATGTCTTTGTAGTAAAAACATCAGCTATTAATAATGAAAAATATGTACATTCCTTTTATTTTTACAGTATCTACACATATAAAAAATAAAAAGTTACTATGAAAAATTATGTCACATCTAATGGTAAAAAGCCATTTTGTATTGTAAAAGCAATTATCCTAAAAATAAAATATGGTCTGCGTACTTTTACAGTGATGTACATGTAGATTTTTAGTAATAAAACTGTGTATCATCAACCAAAATGCATTAGTATTTTTATGCATCCAATATGCTAAATTTTACGAAAAAAAAACATGTTATCTTTTTTATCCAAATCCTGTCTCCAACTTTGTGTTCTATGAAGCTTAATAACAGAAAATTATTCTAAGTATCCAAATAATTTTTTTTAAATAATATATTTTCCAAAATATTCTCTGGATTGTTATTTATTCTTAATGAGGACATTCACACTATTTTATGTTACAAATTAATGGAGCTTTCTTCCATGGTGCCCTGCCAGGCCCAGCCCAAACTGGTGAGGTGGACTGGGTCACCAGTGGACAGGGGGAACATGTAGGGTCCAGTGCATTGTGGATCTGGTGGCAGACCAAAGCAGAGGCCTCGGCAGTCTGATTCCCACTATTTGTATATGGCATTTAGGACATGGAACGTCACCTTTCTGGCAGGGAAAGAGCTGGAGCTTGAGGTGGAGTTGTGAGGACTTGAAATAAATTGGCTCAAAAATAGCATCTCAGTGGTGTAGGTGGCAATTTACACTGAGAATTGCTTATGTAAAATGGGGATTTTGACCCTTTGTACCTATGTCACCTGTTCATGTGGGTCTAAAATAGTGGACATCTTTGATAACTGAGGTTGTTTTTGGGCCAGTTTAGCCTGGTTTATATTAATTCAAGCCCAGTTCATGTTTGGGAATATTTAGCATACCTAGGTGGGGCTCACAGAGAGCAATATTTACAAAAGTTAAGTGTTAGCTAGCTTACAAATGTTAGCTTACGTTCTCCCTGTTCCTGTTCATCAATGTAAACAAGTTGCCGACTTTGCCAGAATTCACCCTGGATTTATAACATATCATAAACATAATTTCACTTTACACGGGAGCTAGGGCTGCACAATTATGGCAAAAACGATAATCGCGATTATTTTGACTGAAATTGAGATCTCAATTCCATTTATCTGTGGGCAGCAGAGGATGACGTCGCCCTTTGCTGCCCGCAGATAAACGGAAGTGACGCCAACACCGGCAAGTTGTGATGAATGCGAGTTGCTAGTAAACAACTATCTTTTTACTGCACTGTGTTAAAAAAATAACAAAGTAAAGGGTCAATAGTTGTGCGATGAAAATAATCCAGAAATCTCTGGAGCATAAGTCACTGAGGTAGTCCAACATCTATGCAGTGGCTTGACAAGGTCTATCCTGGGTACCTTAGGCTATGGATGTGACAGGGCTGTCTTGGTTGACATGCCTCTGCAACATTGCACACACACCAAGGTGCCTGTGGATTGGCAGACTGGGGTAGTAGTCCTCAATTATAGGAAGGAGGCCCAGAGAATGTGTTCTATCTACAGGAGTATCACACTCCATATCCTCCATGGAAAGGTTTACTCCACGGTACTGGATCCAGTCAATTCACTTGGCTGAACACTTACTTCCTCATTATTTGGCAATTCCCCACTTTACAAACCACAGAATGATAAATTTGCCATATACTAATTTTGTTCCTCCAACCCTGCTCCCCACTGCTCATTTCATATTTATGTTCTGGCCAAGTTGGAGGGTAACATATTATTTTATTAAAGTGCAGATTTATGGGTGAGTTTGGACACTTATCAGGGCTTCTTGGTATAAGCCCCAACAAAGTTTTATAATTCATATAGGCTCAAAGGACAGTTTCTAATTGCAAATAAACAGTGTTTTTCCAACCCTGGTCCTCGGGGCCCAATGTCCTGCATGTTTTCTATGTCTCTGCTTCAGCACACCTGATTTAAATATTTGCATTTCCTCCTCAGGACATCAAGTGCTCCAGAAGCCTGTTAATCACTCATACATTTAGTCAGGTATGTGGCAGGAGGGAAACACTGGTGTTTGAAAGGGCAACATGAAAAACATAAAGGACAGTGTGCCCTGAGGACCAGGGTTGGTGAACACTGTTCTATTGAACCTTTAAATACGTGTTTGACGATCACTGCCAGTGTAATATTTTTAAAGAAATGTTTTATATTGCTAAGTCTTAATTTAAAATCGTGTATGAAATGTGATTTAAATTCTTTAACTCATATAAATATTGATAGTGCATTAAGTTGTTATGGTTGGAGTCAGTGATGGGCTAAGGAAAAAAAAATAAAATAAAGATATTTGGGAAAAGTAAGTGATTGAAATGTATTTGAGTTGTCCTTTTAATAAAAATGAAATAATAAAATAAAATAATGTTAATAAAACAATTAATAGCTATAGTATGTGGGGTCAAGAGCAGCCAAAGAATATATTATAAAGCATCTAAAAATTGTTTTCTTTAGTCTGTTATGAGTGAGACAGCGTCACGTGACCTAACCATCGCTTTTTTGAATAAATGAATAAATAAATAAATGAATGAATAAATAAATAAATAAATAAACTATTCAGACATAGCACTTCTACTGATTATTCAAGACCTTGTAGACGGAGTTTCTATTTATGAGTGCTATTTGTTTTGTTGAGATACTTTATTAAGAAGATTAAAATAATGGAAAAAAATATAGTTATTTTTTTATTTTTAAGTACCCTGGTCTGACCGCTATTCCAGTTCGTGGCGGTAATGAGTCAAAGGGTGCTTGCCAACCGCCATTAAGCAAAAGAAGAAGAAGGAGGAGGAGCGCGCCACTTCTAAACCTGCTTCTACAGGTTCAGCTCCTCGCCTCGGTTCAGCTCCTCGCCTCGGTTCCGGTGCTCGTCTCGGTTCAGCTCCTCGCCTCGGTTCCGGTGCTCGTCTCGGTTCCGCCCCGCACTCGTGAAACTTGTCTTTCAATGTAAGTACGCCATTCAACTTAACCGTACTTTGCTGAGCACGTTTTCTTGTTGCGTCGAAAATCGTTCCCCTGCCTGTCCTATTTTGTAGTTCTGGAAAGTTCGAGCTAAATGTAAGTACGCCATTACACGTTGAATACATGCATCTATATCAACTTAACCGTAGTTTTTTTTTACTCCGTTTTCTTATTGCGTCGAAAACCGTTCCTCTACCAGTGGCTTTAGCGCCTGTTCTATTTTGTAGTTCTGGAAAGTTCGAGCTAATGCACCACGTTTACATTTTTTAGCTAGGTTTACCGCAGAACGAGCGCCAGTTGTGTTTAACAGGCGCAGGTAAACAAATGTATCGCTGTAATTTCTGTGGTAGATCAGTGCAAACACTAAGGGGTTTTGTTCTTCATTGCAAACTTCATCGAAATGAACCACGATGTATATTTAAATGTTTCGGGACTGATTGTAAGCAGACATTTTGCAGGTATGGGGCTTTCAGGGCACATTTTTATCGAAAGCATGTTTCACCTGCTCCTGTTACAACCAGCATCTCTACTAGCACGTTTAAATGTGCTGTGACACTGTGTGAACGTCAGTGTGCAGACTCGAAAGCTCTAATAGCTCACTTGAAGGACCATGTTGTGGAAGGACGTGAAGTGACTTGTCCACTAAAAGGGTGCACACGCGTTTTCACAGTCAAATCTTCATTTTCCGCCCACTTGTCACGTAAACATAAAGACTTTACAGATGTAGGCATCAGTGATTTGTACAAGGATTGTGCACCTCTCTCATCTCAGTGTCCCACTGTTGAAGCAGAGACAAGCAATAGTGCACCTGAAGTCTCTGAGGCAGGTGCAGAGACAGTCTCAGAGGAGGGTGATTCTGAGTATTGTGAAGATTTTAGAGATCTTTTCCTCAGAAATGTAAGTTTGTTTTACTTAAAATTGCAAGGGCAGTTTCTGCTACCTGCTTCTACCATCCAGACCATCGTGGAGGAAATGCAAAACATACACGAGTTAGGTTTGTCATATACTCTAAATAACCTCACTACACTTGTAAAAAATGAAACCACATTATCTGATGAAGATATTGCCAGGCTTTGTGAGGTGGTCAGGGGATCAGATCTTTTTTCGGCATGTCATAAAGGGCCAATGAGGACAGCGTACTCCAGAGCACAATCCTTCAAACAAATGTTCAGCTATGTGCAGCCCCAAAAAATATTTTTAGGGCAAAATGAGAATAGAGCAGATCAGTTTGCGTACTATGTACCTATAAGAGAGACCTTGAAATATTTGTTAGACTCTGATTTGTGGCAAAAATGTGTGGCAGGTGATCAATCCGCTGAGTCTTCTCCAGATGTACTGTGTGACATTAGTGATGGTAAGATATTCAAAAGTAATGCATTTTTTGACCAAAATCCAGCATGTTTCAAACTAGTGCTGTACCAAGATGCCTTTGAAGTTGTTAATCCTTTAGGTTCTGCAAAGACAAAACATAAAGTATTAACTGTTTATGTGTCTGTTGCCAATTTGCCACTTCATGTTAGGTCTGACACAGAAAGCATGTATCTTGTGATGTTGTGTAGAGAGAAAGACTTCAAAGAGTTTGGGCATACAAAAGTGTTCTCCGAATTACTAAGAGATTTGAAGGAACTTGAGGAAAATGGCATTGTGGCATCCGATAAATCTGTGGTCAAAGGCACCTTGTTTTGCATTGCTGGGGATAATTTGGGCTCACATTGCATTGGTGGCTTCTGTGAAAGCTTTAGTCGCACACATCATTTCTGTAGGTACTGCTTAATGACACGGTCTGATTTTCAGGCTGGTGATCCAAGTCATTGTGGAGCAGAACGCACTGTTGAGACGTACAACTCAGCTGTTGAACGCCTCAAGACTGAAGGTACACCTGATGTGCAAGGAGTAAAGTTTGAGTCAGTTTTTAACTGCTTAAAATATTTTCATGTCTGTCAGCCAGGTTTGCCCCCTTGTTTGGGGCATGACATTTTTGAGGGTATTTTGTCATATGACCTTGCGCTGTGTCTTAAATATTTTGTGAAGAAAAAAGGATGGTTCACCTACTCTGTTTTGAATAGGCGCATAAAACAGTTTAAATACTCAGACTCTGATGCCTCTTCAAAACCGTGTGAGGTCAGTCCTCAAGCAGCTAAACTCTCAGGACAGGCAATACAGAACTGGAACTTGTTAAGGCTGTTGCCTCTCATAATTGGTGACAAAGTGGGAGATGGAACAGATGATGTGTGGCAGTTGATCCTTCAACTAAAAGATATTGTGGACTTGATTTGTGCCCAGAAAATTTCTGTGGCTCAGGTTGCATATCTTGACGTTCTGATTCAAGAATATTTGGAGTCAAGAAAAACTCTATTCCCAGAGAGTACCTTAAAACCAAAGCATCACTACTTGCGCCATTACCCTGCACTGATTCTGAAATTTGGCCCATTAATTAGACTGTGGACAATGCGATTTGAAAGCAAGCACAGCTATTTCAAAAGATGTGCTAGAAATTTAAAGAACTTCAAAAATCTCTGCCTTACACTTTCTGAAAGGCATCAGTTGTTGCAAGCATATCTTTCAGCAGGATCAATGTGTCAGACAACCTTGCAAGTTAAAGGTGGTACTCCATTTTACCCAGCACTGTACAGTAAAGCCATTCAAGATGCTGTCCGATCATTTGGATTTACAGAAAACAACACCAAAGTCACTGTAGAAATGGTGTATAAGGGAAAACAATACAAGAAAGGCCATTTCCTTGTGACAGACAACACTGATTCATTGGAGTTTGGGGAGGTTGTGCTCATTTTCATAAAAGATGACACTGCACATTTCCTATTATCAGTGTACACAACAGAGTTGGTTCCTAAGTACCATCTGTACTCTGTTAGGAAAGATGCTGAAAAGATGATGTGTCTGAACATCAATGCATTGACTGATTTCTATCCATTGACGTCTTACATGAAGGATGGATGCCAAATGATCCCATTGAAACATAGTGTGTTGTCAAACTAAATATTGCTTCTGTTGCCTGATATTTTGATATTTGTTGTGGCTTATTTCCTTATCATATACAGAAATGGGTGACACGGACCAAAGCAGCATAAGTTATGCCATTACAAGGGTGTTGCCTGACCTTGCACCTTCGGTTCTTGATATTGTAGTGGAGACACTACAATCATTGGGTGTTGAAACCACTGAAGATTTTGACTTCATCCAGGAGACTGATTTGCTGTCGGTTCTTAGACCAATACAAGCTAGAAAATTGGTGGCTGCGTGGAAAAAATGTAAGTAAATTTAAATTAAATGTATTGTGTATCTTGAAATTATCAATTTTAATCATTAATTTTTATGTTTGTTTTACAGCACAGAGTGGTGAAATCAGCACCCAGTCAGCATTATCCTCTTCATCAGCAAACTCCTCAATCTCTCTCTCGCCTTTGTCCAGCCGGCCTGTTACTGCTTCTGACTGGGTTGATGGCTTCCAGATTCCATGGAATAAGTTTCCAGAAGCTTTGATGCAGTGTTTGGAGAGAGGGAAGAGACCAACACCAAGGTTAAGAAGAGAAATGATCCGTATTGTTGCTTCTGAAATGATGAGTGCAAGTCCATCTCCTAGTAAACATGCTGCGACTGAAGTAGCCAAAAAAATGATAACCAAGTATCCACAGTCACTGCAAGATGTCATAGAAGGTGATGTGGTGGGATCAGGATATCACTCACTGGTCAAGCAGTTACAAGTAAGAATAGATAATGCTAAGCGGTCTTCAACACCCAAGATAAAGAAGCGCAAGGACTGTTCAGATGATTCATTAACAGATGAAGTCCCAGCTGAAAAAAGGGCGGCTGTTCAGGACACATACGGTTGTGTGAAGTGGGACATGAAATTCCTGCCAGTGACTGAGACAACAGAAAGTCAAAAGGAAAAAAAAGAAAAAATGAAGAAGCTTCGAAGAGAAAGCAATGTCAGCCAAGATGAAGTGAAACATCTCATGAAGCATACTTACTATTCTCAACGTAAAGATATAAACCAAGGAGAAGACCTGCAAACCCTGTTGGAGGATTGGCCTTTCTTGTTCCAGGAGGTTGGCATGTCAGTCCATTTCTCTGAGCTCACTGGGGTTTCTCTGAAGGACACCTTCCTGAACAGTCTGGAGAAGAAGGGACAACGGCTGCTAGACTTCATGCGAAACACTTGTGCTGACAAGAGCAAAAGGGTTTTGCAGACCGTCACAAAACTACAAATACTCAGAGGACAATTGGAAGGCTGCTCAGAGGACATCAAGGACATGATCCTTCTCCTCCTGTCTTATTTTGATGAGAAAGAGGAGAATCTATTCCATCATGTCGAAGAAACGTCTCTGGAACATGAGATTCAAGTGGAATGCCTGCCAGTGACTCCATGTGTCATTGTGTGCGGTAAGCTGATATTCAGTTGTCCATCTTGTTCTTTAGCTCACTTTTTCACATGTAAAGATATTTGTATTTGTTTCAGGGATTTACAGTTTAATATGTCTTTAAGTGAGAAAACATGTTTATAACAATCATTGTAAGATGACGACTGATAGTGCCTTAAGTATTTCTGACATTTATATTCTCTGCAGGATCTTCTTTCTATTCTTCAAGTCGATTCATGCTTGCCGTAGATCGAAAAGTTGTAAATGACAACATCACCAGCTACATTTCTGCCATCTGTTTGATGTTTGGAAGTTACTACTGCCTCAACATTCACTATCCTGTGGACCTTTGCTCCACGCTTGAATTTCTTCAGAGGTTAGAAAGCAAAAAAAAAAAAGATAGTAACACACTTTACAGCACATTATGAAGTGGTTGATTTTTTTTATGTGTGTTCACACAGGTGCTTCTTCAACATCAATCCAGAAAAGGGCACAAAGGTGGAAACCAAAAAGAGCAAGAAGCAACTGTCTGTGAACCCAAGAGTCATCACCCTTATTGCAGATCTCTCGGACCATGAGTGGCGAGAGACGTGTTAAGGATGGACTTATCACACTGCTAAGTCACAGCTCTCACATAACTGGATTTTGATGTGTTTATGTAGCAGGTAGCTGCCAACATTGAAAATTATTGTCTGTGTTCTTGTTTTTGAAGTTGCTTTTGGGTTTTTGTCAGAACAGTTTTCTGAGTTGAACTAGTTACTAAACCAGTTGAAAGTGTTTGAATTTTTTGGGCCTTAAAGTTTAAAGGTCAAAGAACACAGCTTATTCTGAGAAATTGGCAGATATTGAAGCAATGCCAACTATTTTTTACAGGTAAGGTTTACTAAACTTGAAACAGGTCGGTGATGAAAATGTTTTGGAAATTACAGTATTTACTGACAAGATCAACAGCAATATTTGAGTAATTCTTTTTTTATGCTGTACTGTTCAAAATCTGAGAGAGGTTTATTTTTTTTATATCATCTAAAATGTGAAACTGCATATTTTGTCAGCAGTGAAAATTATTTTTTGAGTTTTCAGTAACATGGGAACTAGTTTGATTTTATTTATTTTCTATTTAATGAGGACAAAAAAATGAAAATTTAAATCAGATTTTTATTTTTTTATGTTCATACTTATGTTGCCAATTTTGGTCATGACCACATTTTAATTTATTTAGTTCTTTTGGTCACTCTTTTAGTTTAACTATTATAATTGTACTGCAGAAAGTACCACAGTTTTGAAACACAACATGTAACATGTTCAAAATGTTAAAATAAAGTCTCATTGCAAGTTTATTTGACTCTGAACTTTCCAAGTACATTTAAAGCGAGTAACAAAATTCTCGATTGTTCAATGTCAAATTGTAGATATTGCCTTTATGCAAGTAACATGTTTTCAAGACAAGTAATTTATATCACTCCCAACACCGTTTTGGTGTGACCATCCACCTTGTGTAAAGAGGAACTGACCTGGTGGGCTTGCTACAACCAGAAGTAAGTTTTGAAAACATTGAAAAACAATAATTTATTTTTACATTTTGGACAAAGATGTTTTTAGCTCATACTTTGATTTTATTTTTACATAACACCTGGAATGACTGGGGGTGGCCTTGCAGACAAAGGCTTTAATAGAACTACACCTGGCCATTTTCCAGAATTCCTTCATAAGGTGAGTGGTCTTGTAGTTTGTATTATCTGAATTTCACCATTTTATTTTAACTTGCCATTTTGACCTTACCTTGATACATTTTCATTTGTCCCTTGGCTAGTGAGTTTCTATGTGGAGTTTGCATGTTTTCATTACTGTGGAGAGGCTGGAGATGAAGGGGAAGCTGAAGAACGGCTGGAGGAGATGGAGAAGGAGAGGCTGGAGGAGATGGAGAAGGAGAAGCTGGCGGAGAAGGAGAGGCTGGCGGAGAAGGAGAGGCTGGAGGAGATGGAGAGTGGAGGTAGGGCTGAACGATCTATCATTTTTGGACAAAAATTGCAATTTACAACAACGTGATTGTCAAAGCTGCATTTTTTTGTTAGCGCTCCTGACTGATCCAGGATCTGTTGTGACAGCTTTCTTAGACATTTAGGGTTTTCCTGTGTTGCAGTGGCTGATTTATACTTCTCTGTCAGCTAGAGTGTGTAGTCATGCATTTTAGTGGACTTGAAAGTCAGACCTGCCAACCTGTATGCATTTTGCGTAGAAAGTACGCAATTTTGCATATAATTACGCTGGTACGACTCACCCCTCTAAACTACGCAAAAAGCTGCAGACACGTGAGTTCTGTAGCAAATATGCACGCATGGTACTCATGTCTGACAAAACGACTCAGCAGCGTGTTGAAGAGGTTTAAGCCAATCATCATAGAAAAGCGGAGAAAAACAATTCTGCCTAACTTATAGCGTAACATCCCCGCTCCCCTCCTCCCTGTTTCATCCTACGTCCTGCCTCTCTCTCCATTCGCCGGTTCCTACTCGCTGCTGTTCTGGCGTTTTTCTTCTTTTAAAAATGGTTTGAATTTTTCTGATGGTAATTCAAGGAAGCATTTAAAACATGTTAGAGTTCGGTGTTAAGCCTGCTGCACACTGAAAGCATCAGCGGCGCGGAACGGCAGCGGAACGGTTTACTCGCGACAATCGCGGCACTCCAGTGCACACCGGGAGAGGCAGCAGCGAAGCGGCTTCACCGCAGCGCTCCTTGCTCGACTCGCGAGATCACAAGAACCCTCGAGACTTCAAAGGTCACGGTTTGTTTATGATGTCCGCCATTAAACCAAATAGAAGGAAATCACCTTTGATATCGCTGTTTGATGTCATATATAATGTTTTTACTCACCACTGCCAGGATTAAACACATGAAAAACACACCGCTGCACTTCTCGAACGATGCGGTAGTAAATAAGCCGTGAGGTCACACATATAGACATAATCTACATAGATATGAAACTGCATCGCTGTAACATACTTTTATTTTGAAAATTACCAGGCATTTTACACTGAAACCGAGTGTGATTTCCTGTCTAGCCCTATGTTAACTGCGGAAATTGACGCATCCCAGAAGCGGCACGCGGCAAAAATAGAACCCGATCCTATCTTTAGCGGCGCGGTGTTCCGCTTCTGGGACGCATCTGGAAATTGCCGCGGCACGTCTGGTTTGTGACACCCCCATAGACTATAATGGATTCTATTTGAAGCGGCGACGTTCCGCTGCCGTTCCGCGCCGCTGATGCTTTCAGTGTGAAGTAGCCTTTAGAGCGGTGGTTTAGTGAGGAAAAAAATATCAAACAGCCCAGAAAACGTCCAGGCAGCCTGCCTTAGTAAATAATGCAGGGAAAAGTCTGTATTAATTTTTTTGTTATTAAAACACTTGAAAATTATTTTTACCTTCAGTTTTCCTCGTTGCATTATTAGAGTAGAACAAGAACATGTTTCATATAAAACACCTCTCTAGATAAAAATCACAAGTTGCTTTGCAAGCACATTCAAAAAATAAAAAAAGATAATGGGGGGAAAATAGCTTTTAATGTTTTTATGGTATTATATATTATACTATATTGTGAATAATGTTTTGAACTTTGACATGAAGATCATCATGAATTGAATTAAAGTCAAAATATCTCCTAGAAAAATCACAATTCAATCTTTTCCTAAAATCTTTCAGCTTTAGCTGGAGGAGATGGAGGCTGGAGGAGTTGAAGAAGAGGCTGGAGAAGTTGGATATGAAGGCCGGAGGAAATACAGTAGAGGAGACTTGAGATGGAGGCCGGAAGACGATGAAGAGAAACTTTTTTGGGTGAGAAGCTTGAGCCGTTTACACCTCTGGGCCAGTACAGTCAGGGCTCGGCCATGTCAGTTTGGGCTAGAACTGGCTGTTTTGAAATTCACATGGACCTCTGAGGGACTAGGTCTGAAAAAAAGAGTCACCTCAGAACGGAAAACGCATATCTGATCCAGATGTGAAGCCAAATTTCGGTCCATACTGACCCAAATGTCATTCTGCTGCAGCTTTCTCCAGCAGCTCACCAACATTTGCCCCGGTGTGACTCTCACTCATCTCTCGAGTTTGAAGAACGTGGCTCACCAACTTCCACCCGTTCTTGTCCGACGCTAGCACAAAATGGGTTGTTACAGTAACGAAGGATTTGGTGGCAACTGATGTCCACGCATCGCATGTGAGTGCTATCCTGGTTGCCTTCTTCATGGACTCCAGAACGTTTGGTTTCCTCGTAGAGGTGGGGGATTTCTTTTTCAGCGAAATGTTTTTGGTGAGGAAGTTTATAGCGCGGCTCCATGGTGCGCACCACTAACCGAAACCCCCTGTTGTTTACTACTGAATACGGGCGTAGATCCGTCGCGATAAAAGTAGCTATTGCTTATGTAATGCTCCTCGCCTTCTCTGAGTTCTTTGGAAGTTTGGAGACAGTCTCCATGATGGTCCTCTGTTTGGCGGGCACGGCCAGAGGTGCATTCTCTGTTTCCGGGTGAAAGCATACAAGGTGCTGCCTCATGTTTGTGGTGTTGCTGAGATATTTTATTTTGGCTTTGCAGATTTTGCAAATTGCATAGGATTTGTCGATTGTCTTATTAGCTTTCTCATAAAATCCAAAGGACTTCCACACACTTGCAGTTAACCCTGGTACGGAGAGAATCAGCCGCTCTCTGGAGGTTGTTGAAGCAGCCGCCATTTTGCAAAGAGGTCAAAGAGGTAGTGCCACTCACTAAACAGTCCGGGCGGGGCGCGCGTTAAGGCTCGGTTACGTGTTTTAATATGTTTAGCACCGGCTTTGCAACAAAACTTTGACGTTTTTTTTTTTAAGCATCGACGTTCATTAATTGACCTTTCGCAGAGCCCCGCCCCCCTTAGTTACTGTTGCCAACTCCGACAATAAGTGAATCAAATACTGCAGCTCCGCAGATTTCCGTGATGGAAAGAAGTAGACAGATGCGTGTCAGCGACATTTTTTGGAGCAATTCGTCCTCAATGTCATCCAGACCGAGGCAAAAGGGGTTACAGTATGCAGTGGAGGGATATATTAGTGTCGGCTCCGCTGAGCGAAGCGTAGCAGGGAACAAGGAGTTGGGAGTTTGGGAGAAGGTCCGGCGTCCGAGGACGCGTGGATCCGAGGAGCGGTAGCGGCGATGCGGTGTCCCTGTGAGCTGTCAGATGATCTGAGCTGCAGCAGCTCTAACGGAGAATAGCTCCCGGTGCTCTGCATCGCTATCATCTCAGCTGAGTCTGTTTATAAAATGTAACTTTTTATGCCCGTGTTTACTTTCATTTTTAGTTCCCGGCCGTAGCTCGGCATTAATTCATCACGTGATCATGACACCACCCGCTGTTGCGCCAATGTGCGTTTATAAGACACACGGTTGAGGTAATATTACGCTGACTTGCCGGCACGGTGTGTCTTATAAAGGATCTTGGATAGTCTGGGAGGCGGACCTCCGCCCAGCCGCGGGCGAGGGGAGCACTCATGCTGCTGGTTGAGCTCGATGAGGAGGTTCTGAAGGGAAATGAAGGAGACACGATACTATCGAGGCTAATGCTTAGTAGTAAATTAGGCTTAGCTTTATCATTTTGTTTGGAATTGTCGGATAGTAACGGTTGCTATGATGTGTGATTGGACAATAGCCGTTCTGGGGGCGGGGCCGGCGAAAGGCTAATTGATGCCGAATCATCACATTAAGCTTTTAGATGCATCGCCACATCGATTAACTCATTAACTGCCAGCGTTTTTGAGCGTTTTTCCTGTTTTTTGAAGAGTCACAGAACATTGTGCTCTATGATCATATAAACGCCAAAACTACCGAAAGAAAGAGAAGACTCACTTCTTACATCAGGAAGAATCGCCGTATTTCTAGCATTATCCATTCTTTGCCCAACCGCCGCTCCAGACCCATTTCCGGTTTGGCGCATCGTTTTTTTCACAGCAGCGGCGCAAAACAAACTCGTAATCCATTGATTTTCCACTTCCTGATCACGTGATGTGTGACATACATGGATGAAGATCCGCTTTAGACACGTGATGTTTGTTCTCACGGTGCGGGGGCTCGTTCCAACGCCCACTCTGTAAAAAAAAAAAAGCGAAATGACAACTACAGTCGTCTTTGGCAGCCAGCGGTTGGATTTGAAAAGACGACTTTAGTCGTCAATGGCAGGGAATGAGTTAATTGCACCCACCCCTATGCACAGCACCTGAAGATACCGGTGTGGTCAGCTCAGGTGCTGCAGAATGAGAAACCCAGACGTTTTGCTGTCCATCTGTCTTTCACTGTTGGCTGGCTCTGTGTTTTTGTTAGAGATGCCGCTGTGAACTGGGACTTAATGCAGACGCTGTGGCGACGCCTGAAGGGAAAAAAGTTTGTTTTGAAGGCTGCTTATCATGTAGCTGTCTTTTCCAGCATGTTGAATGCCCAGTATGCTCACGTTACAAGTGGATGTTACAGTGACTTCTCTGTCCAGCTTAAAATACATTTAGCTCTCCTGTGTAGAAATGTTAGCTCTGCGTTAGCCTACTAGCTAACAGCTACATGTTATAGTGTCTGATTCCCTGCTTGCTGTAAACTGTGTGTCCATGAAACAAAGCATAATGATGTAGAGGAACTTCAGATTGAAACTAAGCCATTTTTGTTCCGTTTGAAAATGTCTATGTCAGGATGAAATTTAAAAGGTCATGTTTGTTTTATAAGGATCAGATCTTCTCCACCCGATTCCAATCCTTTGAAAATCATGATCGGGCCCGATTTCAGATCACGTGATCAGATCAAAGCATACATGAAATACTTAATTACTTTTGCATTTTCGCAATACTCCTTTCTTTTATACTTAAGTAATTTTATTTTGACATAATGCTACTCAAGTATGTTTTTTGGCCACTCTACCCACCTGTGGTTAAACATGAGGTTATATATTTTCTTGATGTCCATTTGGGTTTTCAGTGGCAAGTTTGCTTAACTGTACTTTGTGTCCTCTTTCAGGCTCCAAGGAAAAATGGACTACATCAAGCATCTGAAAAACAACATGCAAGTCCTCAAGCCCTTTATATCCAAAACCTGTTGAGTTCCTCGGACAATATTAGAGACTGTGCTCCAGGTTGATTGACCTACACCATCGAGTCTAGATAGACATTTTACGTCAACCGCTGCAAGTATCAAGTGTTTTAGATCTATTGTTCTTTGTTTACTTTTGGATTTGTTTTGAAAAATTCAAGCACTGTAATGAATAGGGATGCACCGATCAGGATTTTGAGGGCTGAGCACCGATAACGAAAGCAGTATCTGCCTATCCGGATATTACCGATCACAGCATCAAAGCCATTGTTTTATTGTTGTTTATAGCAAATAACAAAAATATCAATGATTGTGCATTTAATGTCAAGCAGCCCCATTTAATTTATTACCTCATTTGTTTGACTTTAAATTTTTAAGAGACATTGCCAGTGAAGGTTGGCAAAGTTTAGGTTCTAATCCTAGCTACCAGTAATTTGAATTTAAATATATTTAAATTTGAACTTAAATAAAAAATATGTTTTTTATTATACAGTGGTAGTGTGTTTTATACTTATTGTGGAAAAAAATATATTTTCACAAAAGGTTTACATAAATTTTTTCCATGGTAATTTACTGTAATAAGAACAACAGTTCTTCATTGTGAATTTTAAGTTTAACAACAAAATATACATTTGTGTTTTACATTTACACTGTATTTTTCACAGTGATATTCTTGGAATCACAGTCGCTAGTTATTTACTGTAATATTTACCTTTTTAATACAGTTCTGCGTTTTACATTTAAACTGTATTTTTCACAGTGAAATTCTGGCAATCACAGCTGCCAGTTAATCGCTGTTATATTTACCTTTTTAATACTGTTATGCGTTTTACATTTAAAATGTATTTTTCACAGTGAAATTCTGGCAATCACAGCTGCCAGTTAATCACTGTAATATTTACCTTTTTAATACTGTTATGCGTTTTACATTTAAACTGTAATTTTCACAGTGAAATTCTGGCAACCACGGCTGCCAGTTAATCGCTGTAATATTTACGTTGTTAATTAAATACTGTATTATGTTATACACTGAGGCTGTAATCAATTTAACGGAATGCCTGTCATTTTCACATGAATCACCATAAACAGTTTTACGATATTTATTTCTTATTCACGGTAATCAACTGTAAAACAACAACAATTCTTTACTGTATAATTGATAGTAACCCAAATGGTATACTGTTATGCATTTTACATTCACAGTGTACTTTTCACAGTGAAGTTCTGGCAACCACAGCTGCCAGTTATTCACCGTAAATTGTACAAGTTTTTTTTTACAGTGTATTCCTACTCAAATACCAGCTGTTTAAACATTTCAGCTGTCCAGTGTTTTAAACTGTGTACTGAGATTTCAGTTTTCTGATGTTTAGATTTATTTTCTCTTTTCTCCACTTACTTATTTGGCTTTAATACACTTGTTAGTGATTTTTTGCTCCTAAATCTTTCAATCTTTTCAGCTAATTTTTACAATTACGCTAAATGTTCGCAGCAGAAAACTGCTTATTTCAGTTCAGTTACTCAGCTATCAGTTTCAAAATTCAGCATATCCTGCTAATTTCACAATTCAACTAATTGTGAAAATTTAACTACTTATACTCAAATATGAGCTCTTTAAACATTTTAGCTACTCAGTTTTTTAAACTATGTTTAGAGATTTCAGTTTTCTGCTGGTTCGGATTTTTTTCTCTATTCTCTACTTACTTTTTGGGCTTTTTAAAACTTTTTAGCAATTTTTGCTCCTAAAACTTCTAATACATTCAGCACATTTTGACAATTAAGCTTAGTTTTAGCTTCAATTCAGCTGTTTCAGCTATCGTATTCAGCAATAAAGCATTCAAACGCATTTCTGCAAGAAATGCAATTGATCTAGTTATTATTCTGCTTCCTTACACTTTTTTGGACCGCTTCTTCTTCAACAATTTTTCAGCTATTTCAACAAATTTGGTATCAAACCGTTCAGCTCGTTTAGGTCATTCCGGGAATGACTTTTGGTATTGATATCTTCAACCGTTTCCGAGATATTGTCCTGAGAGAACCGTAGAACCGAGGGAAATGAGACTTGCGCTGGATGAAAGCTGACGGATTTTTCTCCGTTTTGAGCTATAATTTATGGACGTACTCCAAAAATTGTGGTCGTAGCGTTAACTAGTTTGGAAAGGTTTTAAAATATTTCTCCTTCCAGCAGCTGAGTTGTGCTGTCCCATATATGGTCATGCCTTTCCCACTGTGACTGACAGCTCCAGATCTCAATCCAGAAAACTAAATTCTGCTACGACCACATCTTTTGGGGNCTTTTTAAAACTTTTTAGCCATTTTTGCTCCTAAAACTTCTAATACATTCAGCACATTTTGACAATTAAGCTTAGTTTTAGCTTCAATTCAGCAGTTTCAGCTATCGTATTCAGCAATAAAGCATTCAAACGTATTTCTGCAAGAAATGCAATTTATCTAGTTAGAAATGCTTTCGGTTGTTTTTAATCCCAGTGGACACAGAGATGGAAAAGACAGAGCAAGGGAGGAAAGGAACACGTGGTGGTGGTGGAGGGGTGTTTTCACAAAAAAAGATATCACTGCACCAACAACATAAAGATATATAACAGTAACACTTTTTGCTGAAAAGCACACAGTAATAATTCATGGTGCATTTAGTGCCAACCACAGCCCTAGGTAATGTGTCAAAAACGCCTGAGTCCATACTTGTGAGACCATCATGTGCATATGTAAGGTTTTTCTAAAGGAGTGTCGAACTTTGGCACCAGTCACCCTATAATCCCGAAGTACCCCTCACAAGGCCCCTTGCGGGACGTGAACAAACGTCTTCTCCAAATCCACAAAACACTTGTAGATTGGTTGGGTGAACTCCCACCCACCCTCCAGGACCCTCCCTAAAGGTATAGAGCTGGTCCAGTGTTCCACAGGAGTTCCTCCCTGACTGAGTAAAGTCGAGTCGAGTTGAGCTGTGGTGAGTGGGTTCTAGTGGAAAAGAGCCAATAGAGAAACATGCAGTTAAAGCTGCTGTTGGCTGTTTGAATTCTTCTGTGGCTAAAAAAAACAAAAAGTAGAATCAGTTTAATTTCACATCATTTTAAATCTAAATGAAGAAAACAAAGTTAGATTTTTCTGCCATTTGAAATTTTGACTGGAGTGAACTTTACTGGCCGTGGTGTTTAATGTGTCATTTCATCATCTACAGGACAGACCTGTAAGAGATGGAGTCAGTAGTGTGTGCTTGTATTTATGCAGCTGACATCAGATATGCTCTAAATGTTTCCTTCTTCTTACAGTTTTAAACCTGAGAGGTTGCATCTTCATGAACAAACCAGGTTCTTAGTGAATCTGTTCAGTTCAGCAGCAGAGAGAGAACATCAGACAGGAGAGAAGATACTGGAGCTGTTATCATCAGTCTGCACATATAAAACATTCCCTCTTAGTTATAGCTACAGGGATGATGGTGATAAATATCAGATTGAGTTCCTACTGGACGTGTTCTCCCAGGTGAAGGACTGTGAGACTAAAACAGGTCAGAGTCTCCCTCCATCATTACAGTCAGTTTTCCAGTCAACTCCGCCAGTATGGAACATAAAGCTGTCAGAGATAAAGACCTCCATCCTCCTGGAAGTGCTGAAACTCCAATCAAAGAAGAAACATGTGAAACTGACAGACTGCTCAGATGGAGAGAGTGAAGTGAGGAGTTTCCTACAGTGTCTGCCTTTTATCTCACAGATCAGGTAATTATTTTATTCTTAGAATGATTAAATGTACAAATAAATGTAGTAGTTGAGATTTTAAATAATAATGATAAAAATAATATTTATAATCTTTTAATATTTCAGTATGAGTGTCTTAATGGCTCTCTCATTTTACTTGCTTTGATGTTAAGATGTTTTTCAGCTTCGTCACTCTTTAGAGTAACAGTATAGTTTTAAGTGAACAGCAATAAGTCATGTAGGCATCTTTCATTTGCTCCTATTATAAAACTACAACACCTAGACTTCAAACCTGGACTAGATCTTTATAGACTAATAGCAGGGTTAGGGTTAGTTTGTGAT
>SSNS01000867.1:19394-42861 GCA_006937985.1 Aphyosemion australe
GTGTGTGTGTGTGTGTGTGTGTGTGTGTGTGTGTGTGTGTGTGTGTGTGTGTGTGTATGTGTGAGTGTGTGCATATGTGTGTCTGTGTGTGCATGTGTGTGTGAGTGTGTGTGTGAGTGTGTGTGTGTGTGTGTGAGAGTGTGTGTGTGTGAGTGTGTGTGTGCATGTTTGTGTGTGTGTGAGTGTATGTGTGTGTGTGTGCATCAGAAGGAGGATTCAGCCACATTTTCCTCCCATAAAAAACAGGCATTTTCTGCTCTGTTCTCTGTCAGACAGCTGAAATTGTCTCCTCATATCTCCTACAGAATTCGACGTAGCCACACAAAAATTCACACAGAGCATCACCTACGCCTTCTGCTGCTGACGCTTTTGGAATTTTTCTAATCGGTGCAATACTTTTTGAATGGTGATGAGAGGTTCTAGGCCTCCAATGTGACTGTTGAAGCTGCAGATCAGCTGCAGGATCCGATGACTTTCTCTGAAGAAAAATCTGACAAAAACTGACATGATTGCGCAACATTACCGCCATGGTCTGAGCTCTTATAAACTACCTAACGCTCCCTGATGCCGCATCGGTGTTGCGGCAAATTGGCGGCATTGTTTTATAAAAAGGGCTTCTGAGAAGTGCAGAAAAACACATAGATTAAAAAGGAAAACTTCAAATATACCAGGTTAAATCCATATATGTGCAAATATTGGCCATTTTGAAACGAGGCTGAAGTTAGCTTTCGATTCCAGCTTCTTTCAGCCTTGTCCTATTTAAGCAGTATGCATGCGTGCTCATATTAAACTCACAGGGTTCCATTAAAAAAACTCAGTGCTCAATGTCTGGGTCTAGGTTGTGTTGATTTACTGCTGATTGATACATTCAGACATGAGTGTGTTTTGTGAGTCATGATTTAAACCGTAGAGTTTAATATGAGGCTGTAGACATTTTAATCCACTGCATGTTCTGTGAACAGTGGCTAACGCTTCAGTATCAGAGACTATTTGTCAAATTTACAGGAGCAAAAACCTTTAATTAGTGAAAATGTAAGGTTTGAAACAACACATTGTTGTTTTTCTGTTAAGTTTTATAAATAGCACTGACCACATCACATAAAGTTGTCTGTAGTGTTAAAATCTAACAGTATAAAGTCCAATGTAAAGTGTTTCCTCTTGTCTTTTTTTTTTTAGAGTGACAGACCTTTGTGGCTTTGTTTTGTGCTTCAGCTGGTAAGTGAAGAACACATAAGCTAAAAGCACCACTTCAAACACATGTTCACTGTTTAGCTGTTTATTTAGCTTTGTTTGACTTTTATTGATTTATCAGTAAAGAGTGGAACACAGTTTTAATAACTCCAGTATTGTTGCGGAGACTAAGAGTTAGCCTTCTGTAGTTTAAGATGTGACTCTTACTGTAATTTGTATTGAACAACTGTTAGTAGTAGAATTTTTTGGGGAAAAGTAGATATTTTGATTGAATGACTGAATTGTGTCTTTTCTCTTGTGCATTGGAGTTTCATTGAATTTATATGCTAGATGATAATTTTAGAGTCACTGTGACATACACATATATGAGAGTGCATGTGGATCTAGTGATGGGATGATGATACCTCAAGGAGTGTATTTACACACTACACAAACTGTCGGCACTGTATTGACACTGTGTTGATCACTGAATAGTGACACCTGCAGTAGTTCTAAAATCATTGCAGGTAAACAAAATGAAAATAAGATGGAAAAGCTTACATGCTGTGACCCCAACATCAGGTGTCAAATATTATTTCATCATTATGTATTTTAATTTGCTCAATTTGTTTGCTGATTTAAAGTCTTGCGCTGATCATCTTTTTAGCTGTTTTAAATAGTTCTCAGTGGTCGCGTGCGAACCATTTTGCCTTGGTATTGTCTGCAGGTGGGGGGTCGCGTGCAAACCATTTCTCCACGTGGGGGTGGGGGGGTGAGCACGGACCGTTTCACCTCAGTACTGTCCGCCGGTGCAAGGGGAGGAGTGCTGCGAGCTGGCCGTTTCTCCTAAATACTGTCCACGGGGCGGGGGGATTGCCTTTTGAGCATGAGAGCGTGTGAAGAGGGTCAGATATGTGTGTCATGCTCAATGCATGAGAGTTGGCAGCCCTGGGGGAATAGCGGAATGGAGTTTGTGCTCCACCCAGCAGGTTTTCTACGTCAGCGTTTCCCAACCCTGGTCCTCAGGGCACACTGTCCTGCATGTTTTCCATGTTGCCCTTTCAAACACCAGTGTTTCCCTGCTGTCACACACCTGACTTAAATGAATGAGTGATTAACAGGCATCTGCAGCATTTGATATCCTCCTGAAGAGGCAATCTAAATCAGGTGTGCTGAAGCAGAGACATGGAAAACATGCAGGACAGTGTGCCCTGAGGACCAGGGTTGGGAAACACTGTTCTACGTCACCAACCCTCTTTGTTTGTTACCCTAATTAACCGTATAGGAGATTTAAATAGTTAATAAAGACGATGGTGTATTCACACCGCACTCTATGTAGTACTGATTCTGACACATATGCAAATTTTTGAAAGCGACTAGTCTGAACGGTCATGTCGCATTAAATCCACCTCCTACGTCACTGATCAGCGGAGGTGAGCGTCGTGTCAGGACGTTCCTTATGACAAGCGCTGACAGAGGGATTCAGGGGTCTGTCTGGACATCCTGTCAAGTTTTGGAATTAAAAATACAAGAAAGCATGAGAACGGGAGGTGCTGCTGGAGCGAAGCGTCTCTCCTGTCGGTCTCCGTGACAGCGGGGCGAGGGGGTCTCCGTCGGGTTGGGGGTTCTCTGTGACAGCAGGGCGGGGGGGTCTCCGTGAATGAACTTTATTTACCACATCAGGTCCACCGCTCGCTGTCACTCTGCGTTCTGCGGCGTTGCTTTAGAAGCGACTGCACGCGCCCAGTAAATGCGCCAATCATGCGCATCAAGGATCCGGGTTTAGACGGGTCCTTGGTACTACTGGTACCAACGAAATCTTGGTACCGTGACGTTTACATTGTTGTAGTACCGGGTCGGTACCGAAGTACCGATTGTTTTGACAACACTAATGTATTGAATTGAAAATCTTTTTCAAATCATTAAAGAATCATCAGCAGGGATGAATCGTATTGATTCGTATCGCCTGAGGGTTTCACCGTATCGTATCGCTGGTAGCGTATCGAGATACGTATCGAATTGGCCTCAGTGGTGGAGATTCACATCCCTAGTGGATATGTTTTCTGGTCATTTTTCCCATTATTGTAATGGGTCTTGTGTTCTTGGTGTGTTCCCTATCAGCCAGGTAGCGTTGGACTTTTATGACTATTATGGAATCGGCAGTTGAATTAGAGGACATGTTGTTCTCCTCAACCTCCAGATCAAGGGGTCTACGGAGATTGTGCCCTAACAAATATATTAGAAATATGTGTTTGTTAATTGTTGATTTACTATCACATGACAAACTGCCACAAAATATACAAATAAACACAAAGAAATGTGTTTTCATATCTAAACTATGTTCTGATCCATGTGAAGTGCTATGCTCTTCTTCTGCTAGGTCAGACTCATGGCTCCTCGTTTCAGCAGCACACTCTGACTTCAGTCTTTTGACAGCTTCAGTTGCTTTCAGTGGACTAAAGAAGCCAACAGTATTAAACCTGGGGTCCAACAGTGTTGCCAGTGTCATTACACTGAGCGATTCCATGTTGCAGATTGACTCATCCACTGCTTGCTTGTTAGGAACTGCAAGCCAAAAGGAAATACTTTGTTAAAAGCTTATTAAAGGACTGTAATTTTACAAGCAATAATACAGAGTCACACAAAGCCTTTTGTGTGTAACAGACTATTTTTGAAATTTCAATTTTTTTTGTGAGAATTTCAACATACCTGGGGTTCTCTCACCATTATCTGCCAATTCTTCATTGCCATGCCAAGCTCTATAATGCTTTAAATGTATGATGTTGGAAATAGCAGCACTTGTTCATTTTTATCAGTGTACTCTAGTGTACAAATGGATGAGTTAGTGGATAGAAAACTGGATTATTAAAATATTTGATAGTTGGAGGACCAGATCCTATCATCAGGTTGGGGTTGTCTTAAATCCGTTGCACCCTGTGTCGGTACCTCGGCTGCTGCAGTTGACCCACAGTCACCAGGGCAGACGGCTCCTCTGATGGCGTTTCCTTGCCCTACCTTATCTGGCTCATCTGAACTCAGCCAAATATCATTTTTACTGATGTTCTTAAGTGTGTGTGTACGGGAGTTAGGTGTGTGTGTGTGTGTGGGGGGGGGGGGGGGGGGGGGGGGGGTAATGAATATGCCAATGCTTTTAAACTGGTGTGGGAGGAATGGGAATGAGGGTTATATAGGGTCATTTTAACCTGTAAAGCACTTTGAGTTGCACTTTGTGTTGGAAAAGTGCTTTATAAATAAAGTTTGATTTGATTTATATTAATATATTATTGTGTCTGTAGTGTCATAATTGTTTATTTATTTAGGTACATAATGTGTTACTAATATATTCTCTTTTTGTGTTTTTCAGAGTGTACCATTTTGGTGTCTTCCACGGTAAGTTTTAATACAAGCTGGTCAAACTTTTACTCTGCAACTAGATCAAATAATAGACTTGTTTTTATTGCAAGTTCCATAAAAATGTGTATCTATCCATCCATTATTATCCGCTTATCCAGGCTCGGATCGCGTGGGTAGCAGTCTAACCAGAGAGGCCCAGACTTCCCTGTCCCCAGACACTTGGGCCAGCTCCTCCCAGGGAATCCCAAGGAGTTCGCTGGCCAACTGAGGAACATAGTCTCTCCAGCGTGTCCTGGGTCTTCCTTTAGGTCATCCCAGTTGGACGTGCCTGGTAAACCTAAACGGGGGGGGGGGACTCTTTAGGAGGCATCCTGATCAGATGCCCCACCTCAACTGGCTCGTCTTCGTGTGAAAAATGTAGCAGATAAAAATTAAAATATGATTTAAAGAAGACAAAAAAATGTTTTACTACAGTAATTCAATATAAGCTCTACGTTAGCCTGCTAGCTAACAGGTACATGTTAAGGTGTCTAAATTCCCCGTTTGTAATAAATTGTGTGACATTATGGTGCTGTTGTCCATGCAGCAATGAATATTGATGTAAAATAAGCCATTGTTATTACGTTTGAAAATCTATATCTCTGGTTGAAATTAAAAATGCATGCTTATTGTTTTAGAAGGTTATTTTCCACCCAACTCCAGATCCTATGAAAGTCTTAACTTGGTTTGCACAGCTGCAGACTGATTTGTTGATTGATGAGTTTAGATATCAGTCATTGTAGAAGTTCATCTGTTACAGTCTCATTTGAAATCAGCTTAATCAACTATTAGTGATTGATGTGTTGTTTCATTTTTATTTGATTAAACCAAATGAACAACGCTTTACTACCACCTAGTGGTGAAGAAGATTAATTTCATGACAATAATAAACATTTCAGAAAGAGGAGACCTTATGTATAGCTAAGCTGAATATACACTGCTCAAAAAAATAAAGGGAACACTTAAACAACACAATGTGACTCCAAGTCAGTCACACTTCTGTGAAATCAAACTGTCCACTTAAGAAACAACATTTATCGACAATCAATTTCACCTGCTGTTGTGTAAATGGAATAGAAAACAGGTGGAAATTATAGGCAATTAGCAGGACATCCCCAATAAAGGAGTGGTTCTGCAGGTGTTGACCACAGACCACTTCTCAGTTCCTCTGGTTTCTGGCTGATGTTTTGGTCACTTTTGAATGCTGGCGGTGCTTTCACTCTAGTGGTAGCATGAGACGGAGTCTACAACCCACACAAGTGGCTCAGGTAGTGCAGCTCATCCAGGATGGCACATCAATGCGAGCTGTTGCAAGAAGGTTTGCTGTGTCTGTCAGTGCAGTGTCCAGAGCATGGAGGTGCTACCAGGAGACAGGCCAGTACATCAGGAGACATGGAGGAGGCTGTAGGAGGCCAACAACCCAGCAGCGAGACCGCTACCTCTGCCTTTGTGCAAGGAGGAACAGGAGGAGCACTGCCAGAGCCCTGCATGTGTCTGCTCAAACGGTCAGAAACAGACTCCATGAGGGTGGTATGAGGGCCTGACGTCCACAGGTGGGGGTTGTGCTTACAGCCCAAAAACGTGCAGGACGTTTGGCATTTGCCGGAGAACACCAGGATTGGCAAATTCACCACTGGCGCCCTGTGCTCTTCACAGATGAAAGCAGGTTCACACTGAGCACATGACAGACATGACAGAGTCTGGAGACGCCGTGGAGAACGTTCTGCTGCCTGCAACATCCTCCAGCATGACTGGTTTGGCAGTGGGTCAGTAATGGTGTGTGTGTGGGGGGGGGGGGGGGGGGGGGGGGGGGGGGGGGGGGGGGGGGGGGGGGGGGGGGGGGGGGGGCTCACCAGAGGTAGTCTGACTGCCATTACGTACTGAGATGAGGTCCTCAGACCCCTTGTGAGACCATATGCTGGTGCGGTTGGCCCTTGGTTCCTCCTAATGCAAGACAATGCTAGACCTCATGTGGCTGGAGTGTGTCAGCAGTTCCTGCAAGATGAAGGCATTGATGCTATGGACTGGCCCGCCCGTTCCCCAGACCTGAATCCAACTGAGCACATCTGGGACACCATGTCTCGCTGCATCCACCAACGCCACGTTGCACCACATACTGTCCAGGAGTTGGTGGATGCTTTAGTTCAGGTCTGGGAGCAGATCCCTCAGGAGACCATCCACCACCTCATCAGGAGCATGCCCAGGCATGGTAGGGAGGTCATACAGACACGTGGAGGCCACACACACTACTGAGCCTCATTCTGACTTGTTTTAAGGACATTACATCAAAGCTGGTTCAGCCTGAAGTGTGTTTTTCCACTTTAGTTTTGAGTGTGACTCCATATCCAGACCTCCATGGGTTAATAAATCTGATTTCCATTGATCATTTTTGTGTGATTTTGTTGTCAGCACATTCAACTATGTAAAGAACAAAGTATTTAATAAGAATATTTCATTCATTCAGATCTAGGATGTCTTATTTTTGTGTGCCCTTTATCTTTTTGAGCAGTGTATTTTATTTAGAATAAAGCAGTTTGGAATCGTATAACACTTTTAGAAAAGTGTTATACAAGTGCAGGTCATTCATCACATTTTAACTTTTTGGGAAATATTAAATGTTGCACAGCTTTACTGTGTCTGTAAATGAAATGTTTAAGAAATGTTTTTGGAGTAGGAATTTTCTTTGTAAATAACATTTACATTTTTTTGTGCCTTACAGGTTTGCAGCTGTCCAGGGGACTCACTGAGTGAGCTGTCTGAAAAGACCTCACCCCATCGATATTTGACAGGTGAGACTACCGAAAGGAACTCACCAGGGTGAGTTGTCTGAAAGGACCTCATCCCATCGATATTTAACAGGTGAGATTACCGAAAGGAACTCACCAGGGTGAGCTGTCTGAAAGGACCTCGTCCAAACCAACAGATAACGATTTTTTGACTGTGATTTACCAGCTTACAAGATTTTTGATTCATTGATATACCAGAAACATTGATTCTTGAAAAAACGGTTGACTGGAAACCTGTCTTGCTGTTTTGAGATCTGAGAGCCACTCCTCTCACACCCTCTTTCTTTCCTATCTCTCTCACAACTCCTGATTATATTGACAATTTAAAAAAAAACTTGATTGTTTATTAAAGATTTTGAATTTGGTATAATTGGTTAACATAGTTAAACATTTTGTTATACCACTGAAATTCTTACAAAATCTCTGAAACTGATTTAAACTTAGGTTAAAGAAATCAGTGTTAATTATTGCTAAAAAATTGTCTCATAGAAATATAAACATATTTGGCAATTGGGTGATCCTACAAGTTTAATACCCTAATTTTTAATTATAAAGTTTTCATTTATAACTTAGCTATCTGTTCTTGATACTGGCTGCTGCTTAGTTTTGACTCCAGATATTTAACTACATAGTTTCAAATCTTACAAATATATTTAGAAATAATATTGATTTCTTTTAAATTAATTTGACTTGAAAAAAGGCTGCTGACCACAACTATTTGTAATTTGATTCTATTGAATACATTTAGTCTGTAATTATAGAAATTTACATTACAAAATTTGTTTGTTTTGATGTTAAATATACAAATAAAAACATATTAGACCAAATTAAGTCAGTGATTACACATATTAGTTTAAAGTATTCTAATAAAATAACACATTAATCTAAATTAAATAGTATAAACCACATCTGATCCTGAATCTGGTGCTACTTCTGGACTGGTTGCAGGTTTCTTCTGGTTGGTATTGACTGCATAACTCTTATTTTTTCCAGTGTTTGTTTAGACTTTTGGACCCAGAACCTGGACTGGCTGATTCCTGCCTGCTGTGAATCCAGTTCAAAGAGAAGACCCTTCACCACTAATTCTAGTTCCACCAGTGTTCCTGATCATCTTCAGACTGTTTTAATTTAAAAGACAAGGAAAAAGGATTTCAGTGTGTTTCAAACTTAAAATATACAGTATTGTTCTTGTCAACTGGTAAAAGTAAATACGCCAAAAGAGTAAAGGATTCTGATACACATTTTACTTTTTTTGTGCATTTTACTAAATTAAAAATGTGTGTGTTTTTCTTTGATCTGATTAATTATTACACCTAAACTGTAAATCCTGGTAACATAAACAGTATATCTGAGCCGAGTGTCTGAAATTAGAGCAAACTAAAGATAAACTACTTTAGATTTTGGAAAGAACTATTTGGAGTGTGTTTTGTATTTGGAACCTGTTTAATTCATCTTTTATACCTGTGTTGGATTTGGGTTTTAATTTGATTAAAAAACAATTGACAGTCATTTGCCTACGTTTGTTCTCAGCTCAAGTTTTTATTGGCTCTAATTACCTATTATTCAAAGGTCTAAACTTGTTTAGAGTTGTGAGGTAATTAATACAGATTGTTATAAACGTGTTTGTGAAAAATAAAGATGCCCAGAAAGAACCAGAGATCTCGGGGTCAGAAGCTCAGGTGGAATATGCCAAAGGATTTTGACTCGGCAGCAACAGGTGAACAGCTAGACGTTCCTCAAAGCAGAGAGAAGGTAAAAGTTGACCATCTTGATATCAGATGTGTGGCTGCACCCGTTTCCTATGCTGATGCTTTAAAAGGCCATCAGAGTGACTTCATACCTAATTCACATCAGAATGCTGCAGCTGGACCATCTCAGGTACCTGGTTTTAATGTCCATCTACCTTCAGAGACAAGTGTGCGTGCTACCAGAAGTCAGGCATCAACTATCTATGGTATATACAGAAACAAGCAGTGTGCGGCAAACTCTTTGGTGTTTTTATCATTCCTACATGAGAATGAGGCAATTAGCAGCTCAGATCTTAACCTAGTGTTGGATAAAGGGCATGTTATGTACACCCAGGCTAGGCGGCTCTATCCAGCTAGCGTACACCTGGCTACAGACGAGTTACCTGATGAGGTTACGGCTCGGAGAACTCATTATCACGTCAACATGGAGGTAACTGGTATCAGAAATGGAAAGTTTTTAGGAGGTGATCTTCCCAGTCTTGCTGAAGGACTAAACTGTTTGAGTTCAGAGTTTCAGTATTGTTTACTGATTATGGCAGGGAATTGTGTGGCTGTCTTCAGAACTACATCAGGACAATATGGCTATTTTGATCCACATAAACGTAATGCTCATGGTATCCCTGTTAAACGTAAGCCTGGTACAGCAGTCATGTTAAAGTTCACACGTTTAACTGACATGATAAACAGAATAACATATTTATATAGACGTACTGGTGTACCAGGATCATGCCATTATGAAATCCAGTCAGTGAACTTTCAGTGTGAAACAACTGATGCTGCTGAGGCCAACCCACTGACAGAGAATGTTGGACTGGTGACATCAACTGAGCAAACTGGTAATCAACAGGTTACATCAGTCACACAGGATTGTGCACCAGATCAGTCAAACCTGACAGCTCAAGTGATGAACCACACTGCTCCGTCTGTTAGCTTTCACATCTGGATGACATCATCTGTTAGAGAAATGATAACTGTCCCTCAACCATCAAATCAGGACAATCACACTGAACCAGAAGCTGCTTGTGAACCAAGTGCTGCTCTAGGTAAAACTACTGATTCTGTAACTAAACTACCAAGGCGTAATAAACAAGAAAAAAAAAAAGATTTTGAGGAGATTATCAAAGATCAACAAAGAAACAAAGAAACCATCACAGAGAAAGGAAAATCAGAAAAAGAGAGAAAGAGAGCTGTATGCTACTGATGAAAGTTTTAATTCTAAAAAGAAAACTTATTCCAGGAGCAGCTATGAGAACAGTCCAGATGTCAGACAGGAAAAGAGTGTCTACAATAAGAATCTGTATAGAAAAAAATGAAACATACAGAGAGAAACAGAAAAACAACATCAGAAGGTCTTACAGAGAAAAGGCTGAGTACAGAGAAAAGAAAAAAATATACATGAGAACCTTTTACAGAGAATGTGAGCGATTTAAGCAGAAGCAGAAATCGTACATGCAAACCCTTTACAGAGAACGTGAAGATGTTCGACAGAGAAAGAAATCTTACATACGGATGCTTTACAGAAAATGTGAGCTTTTTAGACAGAAGCAGAAATCTTATATTAAAGAACATTATGCCAATGACCTACCATACCGGCTGAGACACAGAGAACTAATGAAAGAGCTGATGAGAGTCTATTACAATAACAGTGAGCTCTTTAGAATGAGTCATAATTCTCGATGTGCTTCAAACATTAAAAGGAAATACAGACAGAGAAATTTACACATTCAGGGTGTAGAAGGCCAAACACAAACCAGTGTGACCAATGAACCAGTGTCTGTTTGTGAGTCAGAGAACCCAGTCATGAATCAAGCTATAGCAGTTTTCAGATCAAACATTAGATCTGGTCCAACATATGTGTGCACTTCCTGTGAGAAAGCGTCATTTCGCAATCAAGTGGTTGTCTGCAACAGATCGAGTTATAAGTTTTCAGCTTTAGCTTCACAATGTCTGACTGAAAAGTTCCTTCATGAATGTTCTGACTCATGTATTCAACCATGTTCTGTTCCTGTTGAGAGAAAAAAAGAGTGGATCTGTCACACCTGTCATGACCACATTAAAAAGGGCTCCATCCCAAGGCTGTCTGTTGCAAACCAAATGGGTCTGTCAGAGATTCCAGAGGAGTTAAAGGATCTGAACATCTTGGAGCGACATCTGATTTCTAAATGCATTCCTTTTGCTAAAATTATCCCATTACCAAAAGACAGACAGAGACAGATCAGAGGCAATTTGGTGTGTGTTCCATCAGAAGTCCAAGAAACAGTCGATGCTTTACCCAGACTGAGAAGTGAGTCTCAAGTTATGAGGGTCAAGTTAAAGAGGAAGCTGTGTTATAAAGGCCATCAGCTATTCCAGACTGTAACCTGGTCTAAACTCATCCATGCTCTGCTCACATTAAAACAGATTCACCCACAGTATGCAGACATAACCATCAGAGACGACGCTTTGCAGTGTGATCCTACTGTTGATGACAGCACAGACGATGATGGTGATGATGATAGCAGCATGGACTGTGATGATTATGATGAAGATGACTTAATGCAGATTGATCACTTTGAGCAAAATGCAGAGACTGAAGCAGCAAGTGAAGTTGAGTATGAACAGGACATGTCTTCTGATGACAATGAACAACAGAATGTACAGAATGATGAAGGACAAGACTCAGATTTACCTAATGGAGGTTTTGCTTTAGAATCCTGTCTTCAGCCTGTCGATATTGCAGAGGAAATCTTGTGTTTCAGTGACAGTACATACTGTGTAGCACCCGCAGAAAGAAACAGTCCAGCCAGTTTCTTCAGAACACCACACCTGGAGGCCATGGCTTTTCCTGTTCAGTTTCCTACTGGTCAGAACACTCTGGATGAAAGGAGGCGCATTAAAGTCACACCTAGCAGCTATTTCAAGTCAAGATTGTTTAACATTGATGACAGATTTGCGAGAGACCCCAACTACTTGTTCTTTGCACAGTTTGTGACTGAGATCCACTTGGCTAACTCCAGCATGACCATACAGTTGAGGAAAGGTAAAACTTTGAGCAGAGATGGACGGAGAATAACGTCTTCCATGTTACAAGACACACATGAAGTTCAGAGACTGGTGAGAAATAAAGATGCAGTCAGATTTATGCAAACTCTGAGAGGTACACCAGCGTACTGGCAGAAAACCACTAAAGATCTGTTTGCCATGATCAGACAACTGGGAACTCCAACATTCTTCTGCACCTTCAGTGCTGCTGAGATGAGGTGGAGTGAAATCATCACAGCCATAAAGAAGCAGCAAGGTGAACAGGTTGATTTTGAAAATCTTGACTGGTCAGCAAAATGTGAATTCTTGAGATCTAATCCAGTTACAACCATGAGGATGTTTGACAAACGTGTGGAAGCTCTGTTCAGAGACCTGCTCTTGTCCGCTGCTCAGCCACTAGGTGAGATCGTAGACTTCTTCTACAGAGTTGAGTTCCAGCACAGAGGAAGTCCTCATATTCACATGATGCTCTGGGTCCGGAATGCTCCTGAATGTGACGTAGATTCTGATCAAACCGTCTGTGATTTTGTAGACAGATACATCTCTGCACAACTGCCTGACCCAGAAACACAACCAGAACTCCACAAGAAAGTAATGGTCTGTATTTGTATAGCGCCTTCTTAGGGTTCTACAACCCCCCAAGGCGCTTCACAACACAATCAACTCAATTCACCCATTCACACGCTGGTGGGGATGAGCTACGATGTAGCCACAGCTGCCCTGGGGCGCACTGACAGAGGCGAGGCTGCCGAGCACTGGCGCCACCAGTCCCTCCGACCACCACCAGCAGGCAAGGCGGGTTAAGTGTCTTGCCCAAGGACACACAGCAGCATTCTCTGACCGGAGCCGGGATCGAACCTGCAACCTTCCGATTACTGGACAACCCGCTCTACCTCCTGAGCTACTGCTGCCCAGAAGTCACAGAAGTTCAGAAACACAGCAGGAACCACACCAGGACATGTTTTAAGAATGTGAACTCTGGATGTAGATTTGGTTTCCCCAAACCACCCTGCAACAGAACTATGATCAGCAGAAATAATGAGGAAGAGGAACAGGACCCAGCTGTTGCTAAACAGAAACTTGCACCTTTAATGAGTCTGCTCAACGAACCAGAAGCTGCATCACTGAGTTTAGACCAAATTCTGTCTCGATGCAACTTGACCATGGACGAGTATGAACAGTGTATTCAGTGCATGAACAAGAAAACAGCCCTGATCCTGAAGAGAGATGCAAAAGACAGCTGGATAAACAATTACAATCCACATCTGCTAGAGGCCTGGGACAGTAACATCGATGTCTCTTTCATCCTGAATGCATATTCATGTGTGGTATATCTGACCAAATACATCACAAAGAAGGAAAGTGGCCTGTCTGACTATCTGACTACAGTCATCAGTAGTTCTAACATGGATGGTGTTAATGACAGTACAGAGATGAAAGCTGTGATGCAGGCCTACTCTAAGAAGAGGGAAATCAGCTCACAGGAATGTGTCACACGAGCATGTGGTCTGAAGATGAAAAAATGTTCACGCAGCGTTGTTTTTGTCCCCACTAATGATAACCCGGTGAAAATGAGTCGTCCCATGTCTTTCCTGGAGAACACAACACCAGACAGCTGCAACATTTGGATGACGAGTCTGAATGACAAATACAAATCTAGACCTGAGACTCCAGAGTTCGAGGAAATGAGCTTAGCAGATTTTGCAGCAACATGCAGATTTGTTAGTGGTCAACAAAACGTGCGTGAAGATGTACTGCCTCTCCTTAATGAGCTGGGATTTGTGCAAAGACGCCAGAATAACAAGCCTTGTGTGATCAGATTGTATCAGTGTTCAAAAGAAAAAAACCCAGAGGAGTTTTACGGAAGACTGCTGAGACTTTACCTGCCACACAGATCAGAGGAGGAACTGAAATCACGCCGCTTCCAAACTCATCAGTCCTACTATGAGTCCGGCTGGGTACGACTACCAGGTTCAGAACATACTGAATATGTCAAGGAGATTGTCTCGAGAAATCAGGACAAATATGAACGATACAGTGAAGACATTGAGTCTGCTCTTGAGGAATATGAACAGGACAGAGCTGAAGGTTGTGATGAGTGGTCTAATCATGCCCCAGAATCTGACGTTGTGAGACTGCAGTGTGACGATCAGCCAGAGAACCAACAGGATGATATTCCAGATTACTGTGTTCCACCTGCAGCAGAAGTCAGAGCTGTCAGAGAAACACCTGTCATCGATCCTACTGTGTTGCGTCAGATGTACCAGAATCTAAACCAGAAGCAGGCCTGTGTGTTCTATGCAGTCAGAGACTGGTGTATTAAACGTGTGTGTGGTCTCAACCCAGATCCTTTCTACTTCTTTTTACATGGCGGGGCCGGCACAGGCAAATCACATTTGATCAAATGTATTCACTCTGAAGCATCCAAGATTCTGAGCAGACTGCCTGCAGAGGATGTTGACTTATCAAACCCAACTGTTCTGCTGACGTCATTCACAGGAACTGCTGCCTTTAACATTGGTGGGACAACACTGCACTCTCTCCTCAAACTACCCAGAAGTTTGAAACCTCCCATTCAAGGACTTGGTAACCAGCTAGATGAAGTCAGATGTGAGCTTCTGAATGCAGAAATCCTTGTTATTAATGAGATTTCTATGGTTTCAAAGCCTCTTTTTGCCTACGTGGACGCTAGACTGAAACAGATTAAAGGCAACCAGAAACCATTTGGTGGAATGTCAGTTTTAGCTGTTGGAGATTTTTATCAGCTACCACCGGTTCGACAGTCTAAGCCCCTCTGTGTCTACGACCCATCACACATTGACCTTTGGCAGCAATACTTCCAGATGATCACTCTGACTGAAATCATGCGACAGAAAGATGACGTTGCCTTTGCAGAGATGCTGAACAGAATCAGGGTGAAGGAAAAGACAGCTGAGCTCTCTCCAGCAGACAGAGATATGCTATCACGCACCATCACTGAACCAGAACTCTGTCCCTCTGCTGTGCTGCACATTTTTGCCACCAATAAGGATGTGGAAGCTCATAACACAGCAACACTGGAACAGCTGCACGATAACATCATCACAATAAATGCAGATGACTTCCAGAAGGACCCACGATCTGGCAGAATGGAGAGAAAAGAGACACCTTTGAAAGGCGGAAAAGGTGATTTACCTGACTGTCTGAAAGTGGCTGAAGGAGCTCGAGTCATGCTGACGAGGAACATCAATGTACAGGATGGCCTGGTTAATGGTGCTTTTGGTAAACTGGTTAGAGTGGTAAGTTCTGAAAGTGATGCGCAGCACATTGTTAAACTTGGTCTGAGGATGGATAACCAGTCATCTGTCAGGAACAACCAGCGTGGAGCTTCGGGGTCTGATGATCTTGTTTACATTGACAGAGCAGAGGACAACCTGAAGCAGAGAGGAGATGTACGCAGACAGTTTCCTGTGAAGCTTGCCTTTTCTTGCACTGTTCACAAGACCCAAGGTCTGACAACACATGCAGCTGTGGTCTCACTGAAGAGCATCTTTGAACCAGGAATGGCATATGTCGCTCTGAGTCGGGTTACTAGCCTCTCTGGACTGTATCTCCTGGGTCTGGATGAGACAAAGATCTACGCCAATCCTGATGTGACTGCAGCGCTCCAGAGCATGAGACAGGCCAGTGTGGATCACATCATGCCTCTTCTTCTGGTGAGAGAAGCAGTAAGCAGACCTGACACTTTGACCCTAATTCACCACAACACAGAGGGTTTACCAGCTCACATCAATGACATAAAGAGCCACCATGAACTGTGTCTAGCAGATGTTTTGTGTCTAACAGAAACACACCTGCAAGGTTCTTTTGTTGCAGAAAGTCTTCTTCTGGACGGCTACACCATGTTCAAACGCAACAGACACCTGTCCTACACTAAGTTTCCAGAGATGGCCAGCAGGAGTGGTGGTGGAGTTGCTGTTTATGTGAAAAACCACATTCAGGTCCGTGAAAAGCAGTATTTACATAATGTGACTGATCTGGAGTTTTTGGTTTTGAAGGTCGAGACGCCATTTCCAGCTCTGATTGCAGTCATTTACAGACCTCCTGACTACAGCCTGAGACCGTTCATGCAGAACCTGGTGAGCCTTTTAGACTCTCTAGAGGTGATGGATTGTCATCCAGTGATAGTTTGTGGAGATTTTAATGAAAATCAGCTTATAGGTGGAAGGAAGCAGATTCTGGAGCACTTTCAGTCCAGGGGGTACGCACAGCTGATCACTTCAGCCACCACAGACAAGAACACACTGCTTGACCTTGTTTTTATCTCACAGCCCCAGTGGAGCAGACATTGTGGTGTCCTGAGAGCCTATTATAGTTACCATGAGCCTGTTTTCTGTGTGCTGGGGCCCAGCCAGTCATGAAGTGAGGTGAGTTTTAATCATGGAGAATCTTTGGTTCTGAGTTTTTAATGCAGAGGTTTGTTTTTACAGCACAGAAACATCTCAGGGGTTTGTAGAATCATGGACAAGTGGAGTGATGGGTTAACGCAGAATAATGTTTTATTTTGATGATTAGATGATTTAATCAGGATTGAATCAAAACTTTTTAACGTCTGTCTGAACTGAGAATCATGAACTTTAACTTTGCTTTTAGCCAATATTTATCATCACAGTTTAAAGCGTACATGGTTGGATGACAGGTCATAATTATGTTACATGTCAATATATTTTTCTGATCATTCTAAATATTATTATAGATCATTCATTTGTACATGCAATTACAGTTTTCTAGCTTTTTTACTATTATGGATTCATGTTTTTCTGCTGCAAATACTTTTATTCAGAACATTTTACAGACAAAATCTATATGAAAACTGATGTACATGATAGTTGATATCAGCACGTTGGCCTGTGCATTTACCTGGGTGGGTGGGTTCATCAGGGAGGGTAAACGCACAGGTCCAAAACATCTGCAGCAGCTGCAAAAAGCTGCTAAAATTTACTGTATAAAACCAGCCGACACCCCACAATACAGGGGTGAGGTGGGAGGGTAGTGGGGAGGTGTTAAATGTCTTTTATTTTATTTTTGTTAGTTTTTTTTTTTAAGATTTTCCTCAGACAGGAGACATGTTCTCCTGTATCCTTTGAGACATCTTCAAGCTTCTTCAGCATCAACACAACCAAACACATCTCAGCATCAGCTTCATGAACTGTTGAGTCAAACCTGCATCATCACTGCTGGACCACACAGGGACATCACAGAGACTGCTGTTCTACAAGCTCTCATTACACAGGAGACAGCACCTGTCTACCATCACCTGACCTGCTGGCTCTAAGAGCTTCACCTTGCTGCCACTCTCTACACTCGCTGTTCTGGACCATCAGAGACATCTCTGCCTCCTGCCAGGGTCCAGGATCCTCTCAGATGATAGAAGGTATCAAATCTTTTCCTGTTAATAATGTTAGTAAATGCTAAATGTTTCCTTCATGTTGTTTAAGGAAGTAGAAAAAGTCTCTTCTTCAGTTTCAGGTATTTTAATGTTAGCTCTTGTCTTTTTGCAGGTGTGTTCTGCCTTCATCTTGCATCTGAGGCCTCTGAACCAACAGAAACATTTGTCAACACTCAGTAACATCTGGGTGAGACAGACCTGGTCAGGAGAGGTGTATATTCTTTGCAGGACTTTAAGGTATTTGGCAACATTTTATCATTAGTTTCATGTTCTGGAGCTTTAACACTAATATAATCATCTTTTCTCTGTATTGTTAGGACAGTCTCTTCCTTGATGTCTGCATGTCCTCCTCTGAGACTCATCAGAAGTCTGTGTGTCACCGTCTGACCTCGCCAGACTCTCTGGACTCTGATTAGCCACCATGCTGCTGGGATGCTGATTTCCATCCTGACTTTTGTAGCATCATGTGTACCTAATGACACATTAAGGTAACAAATCTACTCTTTTACCTCCTCCATTTGTAACAAATATCTATTTGAGTAACAAACATGTTCTCTGTGTTTTTGTCTTAAAGGCCTGTAGCTGACCTCCTGTGTAGCAGCAGCAGCCAATCAGCAGTAGTCAACACTGAAGCAGCAGGTTGTTGCAGCAATGAAAAACCACTCTGGTGTGATCACACTTTACATCCTAACACTGACACTCATTCATCAGACTGTTTCCATCAGCAGATCCAGGAAACACCCAAAAAAGTCCCAAATGAACAAACTGGAACTCAGCACTCTTTTCAATGTCTACTTCATTTTACTTTGTCACCTGTCAGTTAAAGGAACCATTTATCTATAATATGTGTTTTATACATTTTTATTTTCATTTTCTTTTTTAGCTTCTCCTCTCTGTTATTAATGTTTTAGGATAATGTTGAACTAAAATGATGGAGTCAGCCCAGTGAGAGGCTAACTTAGTGTTAACACTGACCAGTAGGTGGGTTTAGACTGAACTACAGCAGACAGGACTCACACAAACACATCATGATGTCACCTGGATCAGTGCCAGGTGCTGTTTGACCAAACACAATAATCCTGTAAATTATACAACATTATTAAGTTAATACTTTAATTAATGACTTTGTTCAATTCCAAACAGATAAAAATGAGGAAACAGCTCCACTTTCTATCTGCTCAGTGTTTGGGTGAGTCCTGTCTTAGTGTGGGGTGTCGGCTGGTATCAGACAGGTGTTACACACACGTGCCTGACACCAGGTAAACTCATACAGCACAGCTCAGTGTTCAGATAGGAGTCAAACTGAACGTGTAGGTATTCAGAGAGGATCTCAGAACAATGAGGTCAAACATATCACATCTAGTGGTGTAAGTTCTCCTAAAATCTCACCTCAAGTCTCACAGATGACCTGGATTCTAAGAAAAATTACAACCAAACATCCCATAATGACAAATTTAGGGAACTAGCATGACTTTAATCTGTTTTTAAACTGTTTTAAAGAACAGCTGTGGGTATCAGAACACTGTGTAAAACCTTTAGATTTAGGTTAAGCCTTAAATTTAAACTAAACCATGAATCAGTTTTACTTTAACAAGGTTTACAATTTTATTTTAACTCATTTAACCAGTTCTCTGACTCAAAGTGACTCACTAATGGTAACTAAGGCCCTGAGATGTTCCCCTCTTTCACTGTTCTGGTCTTAAACATTTCATGACCTTCATTTCCACTCATGAATTGTGATTGGGTCCAAAAAGGATTCTAGTTTGTCCTGAAAGCATCAGACCTGGGGAACATTTAGACAACTTTAAACACATTAACATTAATGTTCTACTCAGAACCTTATAGTATGACCTTTGAGTCAACAGAGTCACTTTTCTTTTTATTCTATTTATTAAGTTTCCTTTTCTGGTCTGTTATTAGAATAATTCCTCTGTTCTCAGACAGAAACTTAACTCCACGTAGATTTTTATTACAAACTACCATCAAACCACTTCTGGCCTCAAAGCATTCAGATAGAGTATCAGGATCCGTACCTTCACCATAAACCTGCCATATTCAGTCCTATGAATGTCTACTGCCTTTTGTGGAGGATCTGCAGGTGGCAGGGAGCTAATTTTATGAACTTATTGCTGTTAACATAATAAATCTAATATCGTTAGTTGTTAAATTGTTATCATCTAATTGTTTAATTTTATTGTTGTTGTTAAACCAACAATATTAATTTATGAATTATTGACCAACTTTTAAACTCTGATGACAGTATTGAAGATAATACTGAGTTGCATATATATATATATATATATATATATATATATATATATATATATATATATATATATATATATATATATATATATATATATATATATATATTCATGCATGCATACATAATGTAAAAACATTATACAATATAAATACATATAAACATTCAGGGACATGCTAACCTACATACAGCTAATCAGTGTGATTGTTAGCTTAGGCTAATGCAGCCGCGTGTTGGACCGAAGCGCCATACACTTTAAGTGTGCTCAATAAGTCACTGTTCTCACAGTTTCACCATCAACCTACTCTGTTGGTCACACACACTTTATTATTAAGTTCCAGGTCATATAGATACTTTTCTCACAATGCCATACAGGTGATTCCATAGATATCATATAAACACTAGATGCTTTACCCGCGCTGTTCGTTGATTGGACGAACGTCCCTAGGCAGCGGCCATCTTACCTCGGACAGCTGCCCCCTTTCGTAACATTGGTGTCAATGGTGAATGTACTATTTAAATAACTCTAACTTGCTCAATTTTCAACCGAATTTCAAATGGGTTGGTTTGTTATAAACTCCAGAGATGTGGCTGTAAAATATGACGGATTTGGCCCGTTAATTTAAAAATGTTAAAGTATGTCCTATCAAGCCTATGTGCTATAAGGTTTGTAATAATGCAACCTGCTTGTAAATCCGTTAATATTTAATCGAGTTAAGAGTGTTTTTGTTTAAGTTGTTCGCTCACCTTCCATCTGCTACCATTGAGACCGGAACGTAAGCTGTCCGAGGTAAGATGGCTGCCGCGTAGGGACGCTGTCGACTCCCAGTTAAGGCATCTAGTGTTTATATGATATCTATGGGTGATTCACATCATGGTAATCATGTCATACATCTGATTGGCCGACCGTTTGGACAAAACAGGAAGTACCTTCAAAATAAAAGTCTGACAAGTGACGCACATAAAATATAATACAATGTCCAACAGTGTTGCATTCACCTTTTAGGTTTTTTGTTTCTAAGTCAGGATAAAGTTTAGTATTTTTTCTACTTTGTTTTGGATGTCAGTGAACTCATCCCTTTATCCTAAATGTACTTTGTTCTTAAATTAATAGGCTGAGTTAAAAATGGTGAGTTAAAAAGACAAATATTATGTTCAGCTTAAAGCAGGTCTCCACAGTACAAACAGGTACCACTGTCACAGCTAAAATGTAATCATAATTTATAAATAGACGTTTGGTACAAGCTTGCATATCTCTGTTTTCTAACTGACTTTTCTTTTAATAATTTTAATTTCTAAGTTTTGTGTTTTAAATTCTGCTTATTTGTGAAACTTGCTGTCATTCATTTTCTATTTGTATTTATTGAATTTTTATTTATATTTAATTGCATTTCTTTCAAACTAAATTTTTTTAAAATATACATTAGTGATAACTGCTATAAGCTATTTTTTTACTTTTAAACCACTTTAAATCATTTTAATTTGATTACACCATATTATTATCAATTTTTCTCATATTTTAAGAATTTAATTGATTGATTTAGTTTAATGGAACATTTTTATTTCCTAAAGTATTTTTTTTTACTTTGTGTTTTGTTTATTGCATATTATGATGTCCAATTACTTTTATCTCTAAATAATTATGCTATTAGCATTTGCTGTGAATTATATTTTATCTTTTAATTCTAATAAAATCTATTTTAACTTATGCTTTCTGTATTTCAATAAAAAAAATTTAAAACAAAAAAACGATTTGTTGTGATTTTATAGGGAACGTACACAGATGAAATCTTTCCCAGTTTTGCAATAATTTCTTTTAGTTCTACTCACTTTTTGTTTGTGTCACCTGACCTTCTGGCTCAGAGCTTCACCTTGGTGCCACACTACACCAGCTATTCTGAACCATTAGAGACATCTCTACCCACTGCCAGGGTTCAGTATCCTCTCGACTGATAGAAGGTATCAAATATTTTCCTTTTAAGAATGTTATTAAATGCAAAATATTTCCTTCATGTTGTTTGAGGAAATAGAAAAAGTTAAAACATCTTTGCTCCACTTTCAGGTATTGTCATGTTAAATTTACTGTCTTTTTGTAGGTTTGTTTACCCTCATCATTGATATGAGACTAATGAATAAACAAAAACATTTATCAACACTCAGAAACATCTGGGTGTGAAACAGTTTTGGACAGGAGATGTTAGCTTTTTTGCTGCACTTCAAGGCACTTGATCACATTTTAGCCTTAATTTCATATTGTAGTCATAACACTAAATTCATTTAGTTTTCTCTGTATCTTTAAGACAAATTCCTCCTCTGTGTCTGCATGTCCTCCTCTGACCTCACCTGACTCTCTGGTCTCTGATTGGTCAGGAGGCTGATATAAACCAGTCCTGTACATCTTCATATTGACACTCATTCATCTCACTGTTTGCATCAGCAGATCCAACAAACACACAAACTGAAACATAGCATTCTTTTATAGGGCACCCACTTTACTATGTCACCTGTCTGTTATACAATTTTTATGTTCATTTTTATTTTCTGTACTTTTTCTCTCCATTATTACTGTTTAGGGAAGATGTTGAACTAAAATGGTGGAATCAGACCAATGAGAGGCTAACTTAGTGTTTTAATACTGACCAGTAGGTGGGTTTAGACTGAACTGTAGAAGGCAGGACTCACACAGACACATCATTATGTCACCAGTTGCCAGTGGCGCAAAAAGTGGGTATGCAGTGTATGCGGCGCATAGGGGCGCCAGGCTGGAGGGGGCGCCAAAGCGATAATGCAAAAAAAATATTTTTAGTCTGCATAATAACAGGTGTGTACTTGTCCGTTTGTGTATCTGCGAACTATATCTACTAAACACGCTGGTGATTAGGCGCCCCTCCGTATTTGGACACCCCCCCCTACACACACACACACTCTCTCTCTCTGCGCTCCAGTGCGCGCGCCCCCACTACGCGCTGGAGCGCGGTTGGAAATGTGGACGGTTTTCTACACAGGCCACAGATCTATTAAGCTGTGTGTTTATTCATGAAAACGTTGTAGAATCTAGTCGCGCTAATAAGCTCCAGCGGAGCCAAGCTCTGATGTCACCGTGAGAGTAACGTTACGTGATGAGCAGCTCCTGTCTAACGGGGACGGCGGGAGTAATCAGGCCCCCACCGGGGAAACTCCCGGGCCCGGCGGGCCGGTCTGAGGTCGGTGTCTTTTTGTTTTTTTGGTCCAGTGTTCAGTCACCACTCTGTTGATCACCTGCTGCTGATGAGAGGATTTCTCCTCAGTGTGGAAGGAACAGGTGAGCTGCTGAACAAGCTTTAGTTCATTACAAACACTTTCTATGCCCACATGATTCTAGTGACCTGTTATCTATCACTTTATAGTTAATAGTAGGTTAATAAATACACCAAACACACAGGTGATAGAAAATAAGATGAAATAAGCCTGAATATTTTCTCTCACAGCTCAGCTCTGTTAGAAATAAGCAAATGTCTGCTTCAGCTGGACAATAATAATATAAAGGTGTCAACAGATAACTAATCTTTTCATGAAAAAGGAATATTAATCATTTTTAATTTTAATAATGATTTCATTTCATTTTTAAGGTGTGGATGTGAACATCTGAACAGAATATTCTGATTGGTGTAAAGAATCC
>SSNS01000867.1:65847-91993 GCA_006937985.1 Aphyosemion australe
CAGATTCTTCAGAAGGTTTTTTAGCAAGGAGGCCAGATGAGAAGGAGGCTGCAGAGCATCTTGGGCATCATGGCTTACGTGAGTCTCAACATTTGTTTAAATATTTTGAATTTGGGTCAAAGTTTTGTTACATCAATATTAAAACTTTTTCTTTCCACCCTTGACCAGAACAAAGATGATGTTGACCCAAACCTGAACGTGTGGAGCTCAACCAGGACCCAGAGAGTTTGTGGTGAGTGTTAGAAAAGTTTCAGTAAATATATAAATAGTGTTTGCTATAACTGTAAATAACATTTAGTTTGTAGGGATGATATAACACACATAATAGCCATGTTTCCACTGTAGGAGTTCTGGTATATTGACCAGGAGATACGATGGCTCGGTCCTCTCAGCTGTTGTGTCTCCATGCAAATTCAGCCCTTTCAGGACTTTGCACAGACGTCAGCGTAGCACGACTGCTTCTGCAGAGAGTGATGTCACTGATCAGCACCAGAAGGCGTCAATGAACATTAAAAACATTGAAAGTTTTATTCTGTTGAATAACAGCGTTTGAGTCGAAGTACCAGGAGAGCTACTGTGGGATGTAAAATGTGGCGTTCAGTGACCAGAAGAAGTGCCGTTTTTCATGGTTTTTCAATAAAGTCCAGTGAGTGACGTCATCGTGGGGGTATTGTGCTGCATGTTTCAGTGTTTGGAGTTTAGAAACGGTGATTTTTGTAGCTTATTGTCTTTTCCTTTTCATTCTGCTTCACCAGCAGCTCTTCCAATTTTATAATGTCTGCTAATGTCATTTCCTACTGAGTCACAACCAATCAGCATGAGTTAACCAAAGGCTCTGCTCAGCGACTACCGGGCCATTCCGAGTACCTGCTCAGGTACTCTGTTGGTTCCTGAGGATGGCTAGGAAATTGTCTTTTCGGTCGGACCGTGATGTTCTGGTAAAATCACCCTGAAGTTCTGATAGTTTCTGATGATAAAGAGGAATCTGACCAGAAGGGAAAAAAGATCCATTCATTAATTAGTAATTATTAATACTAGGATTCATTTATTAACCCAAAAAGTGCATAATTATAAGTAAATGAATAATAATTCAACAAGTATGTCACCTTATAATGTAAAATGTAATGATGTTATTTAACTTTCACAACTTTAACAAAGAACTGTGCTTCTGCAGAACATCGAGTGCTTTTGCAAGATCTTTAAAAGGTTTTAGTTATCTTTCTTTGAAGAACAAAATACACGATTGTGTAAAATTAAGTGTTGTAGTTCAACGAAGGGATGAGTTCAGAGAGACGAGTGTTTGCAGAGCTTTACCACAAACGGATGGAGCTTTCTGGTTTCCTCACTTCTAAAGGAGAAGCAGCAGCTAGCAGGAGCCGGTCACATCTGGATTCATTTAACAGAATTTCTAGAGTTAGCAGGTGATGCTCCTGCTAGCTCGCTGCTTCTGTCTCCAGCGGTCATCACCTCACATGTATTCTTACTCATCTGGTCGATTGTGTGCCGACAGAACTTGCAGGAAAATTGTTCTCCAGATTCATAAAAAATTCTACCATAAACTTTACATTCAGATTAGGAGTTTTTTATATTTGGGGGAGCATTTGTGTTTTAGCGAGCCTTTTCGCCATGACTGACCATTTTCTGTTTTTCCTGTTTACGTGGCGAGTCGGGCCGTAACCATTCAAGTGTGCAGGCTGCAGGCGCTCCTATGTCCTCTTACTGCTTTGATGCTCAGATGTCAACATGACTAGATGCAGTTATATTAGGAGGTTTCTACTCTATTAATAAAACAGTTTATGTAAATATACGTTTACTATATCATTTTTCTCCTGCATTCTCCAGACTGCCAACAAGAACTCTGTTCCAGATGCAGGAGGTGACAGCTGGACTTCATCCTGTCTTTTTAAGAGATCCACCTGTAAATGCTACACATAAAGGAAGACCTTCAAAAGTGAAACTAACTTTGTTTTTTATTTTGATAAATAAAAACAGAATAACAACAGAATGAGTTTATTGTTGAGGGAATCAAGTTAGACCTGCTGTAGGAGGCAGATTACTGTCTGTGATGAAGAGGAGCAAATACAGGTTTCACTCAGTAACATTANGATATTTAACTTGTAGATAAAATGTGTTTAGCTACATTTTAAATTGATTTTCTGTCTCCAGAGAAAACTAACATGAAAATTAGATGTGTTCTTTTTTTGTGGGTAAATTTCCAAAGTCAGCAGGGAATCAGGTGATTGTTTCCCTCATGTGTAGGTGATGTTGGATAAGAAGTGATTCTCACTGTGTTACAGTAGGTGTTTAGTTTTAGTTGGGACAGAATAATCTGTTTTAAAGTGAGTTGTTTTAAAATGTTTCATGTTTTTTATACAATGTTAAATGTGTTTACACCATTGAAGCATTACTGTTAATATAGTGTTTTTAACTTTTCCTAATTTACACTTGTTAGAACGGACGAGTGTGATTTTGTTTCTTGGAACTAAATGTTACACAATGTTTTCATCAGTAGTATGTACTAGCATGTTGGTTTGAATAAGTTTTATTTTTGTGATCAATAGAAAGCTCATTAGTTACAATAAATAATGTTGGTTCAACTGGAGTCTTTAATTTTTCTTTCACTGAACCAGAAAAACAGAAATTTGAGCAATTTGTGCATCTAGATTCTAAAATGATTTTTACAAATAACTGATTATATTTTATATAAAATATAAATTGTGTGGCATAAATCAATAGTGTTTAACAGATTGTTTTTTAATAATAAATAAAATACTGACACAGTCAACACTAACAATAAATAAACACTTCAGGTCAGCAGGCTGTTAGTACAGTGGCCATCATTGGTCAGGGATGAGAGCAGATGTGCTGTCATGTGAATCAATGCTAAGCTAACGCGTCAGTATGTATGTATAAAGTCTGTATGGCCAAAATAATTATTTACTTTAGACCAGCTTGAAAACCATTACACTGACCAAAACATCCTCTTTAAAAGCATGTCCTGACTGCATGAACATCGTAATGTGGAGCAGAAAGCTGAAGTTGAAGGTAGAGCAGATGTAGCCAACTGCTCAAGCCACACAGGATAACCCGCTCGAAAAACAAGCGCACCCCGAAGAGGTTTGTCACCGCCCAGTTCCAAACAGTTCTCCCATTGGCCGAGTGGTTGCTAGGAGATTATTCTCCAAAGTTTGAGAGGGAGCAGAAAAAATCCGTGAGCGCAGGGAGCTGACTTGTGGTCAACAAATGGCGGCTGGTGCACAGATTAAAACTGCTTCCACAAGTTGTGGAAGCAGTTTTAATCTGTGCAGAGAGAACGTTTGCACACGTGAAGAACATATCTGTGCAAGAAACTTAAAATCTGAGTGCAGAAAGAAGGATTTGAGGGAGAACAGAGTATATTTGAAAGAGAGCAGACATTTTGAGTGCAAGCATTGCAAGTTTTGAAAGCAAGGATATAAAATCCTGCTCTCAAATTTAAAATTCAAGCTCTTGATATTTGGCAGTTAAAATCCCCCATAGGTATGGCGCAGAACATTGTCAAGTCCTAGAGGGCCATCTGGGATGGACCGTCCTCACCAATAGAGATGCCACAGTGGTGTGTGATGTGTGTGTGGTGGTGTGTGTGTGTGTGTGTGTGTGGTGTGGTGTGGTGTGTGTGTGTGTGTGTGCGCGTGTGGTGTGGTATGTGCATGTGTGTGTGTGTCTGTGTGTGTGCGTGTGTGGTGTGTGTGTGTGGTGTGTGTGTGGTATGTGCGTGTGTGGTGTGGTGTGTGTGTGTGTGTGTGTGTGGTGTGTGTGTGTGGTATGTGTGTGTGCGTGTGTGGTGTGTGTGCGTGTGTGGTGTGTGTGGTGTGTGTGCGTGTGTGGTGTGGTGTGGTGTGGTGTGTGTGGTGTGGTGTGGTGTGGTGTGGTGTGTGTGTTTAATTTAACATTTTTTAATTTGGGTAATTATGGTCCCCTCTAGTGTCACTACTACTTTGCAGTCTCCTGCAGCCACCTCCTCATCTAAAGGCCACAGCGCTTCGGCAATGGAGTTCCGTTGGTTGTCCGGGGTTACAACCAACAGCATCCCTGGCTCTGCTCTGTCCTCCGTGACTCCGATGACATCTAGGGTGATGTTGTCTTGCTTTATTTTCTGTTGAAACAATATACAGAAGAATGATTAATCCTTTGACAAACTGGGCCACATGGCTGTAATGTTGTTGATGTGGGTTATGTCTCATGTGCGGGACGTCTTAATGGTAAAGCATTTCAAGAAAAGGAAGTGATGACTGGCTGAAAATACATTTTTCACAATAGTTTATTATTTAGTAATTCAATTCAATTCAGTTTATTTTTATAGAGCCAAATCATGACAAGATTAATTTCAAGGCGCTTCACAAAGTAAACATTCCAATACAGTATAGTTCATTAAGCCAATCAGTAAAAAGTTTCCTATATAAGGAACACAGAAGATTTCATGGAGTCACTGACTAGTGTCAGTGTCTTTACATCAATCCTCATACTAAGCAAGCATGTAGCGACAGTGAAGGTCCAAAATTAACACTTGCCACTTGCCAAATGCAAGCAAATTGCTCCATTTGGCGAGTAAATTTTGGAGTGCCATCCGCCACATGGCGAGTAAATATGTGCACCAAAGTTATGTTTATCAGTGCCTACCCAAAGGTAGACGTTAGCTTTGTGTTAAAATTAGCAGCAGAATGTGGCGGCTTTTAACTGGAGTCAGTCAGCCTTCAAAAAGAAACCTCGTCAAACTGTTAGAAAAACCACCAGGACCAGTGGCAACCAGAAGATTTAATGAAAAGTGGCAAACTGGAGATGGCGGTGTGGAAAGACACTGGCTACATTATGAACCTGAATCTGCACAAATGAGGTGCACTGTTTGCCACCAGTAAACTAGAGAGAAGAACCGTAGCAACTCATTTCTCAGAGGACTGACTGCAGGTCAAATATAAGTCCTGACACACTTTCAGATATTCTCATGGTGTAGCTGTGTTCTCCAGAGATCAGGGACCACAGACATAAATTCGTAGATGCCCCGTGAACTGGCACTGCTGTAGTGGCTGGCCGCCATCTTAGATGGGTCTCCATTCACCCCCAGTGCATTTATTTCTACTGAAGAAGGTGTTTACCCAGCTAAAAAAACACATTTTATCAAGTTCTTTTCACAAAACTAGACACATGGTATGACAAAATAATTAATATATAATTAAACATTATAAGTTAAAATATAAAATCCCATCAGGTAGGCTAGAAAAGTCTCAGAAAAGTCCCACGTGATCTGTTTTCAATAGTGTGATGGTTGTTGTAACTGTAGGCTGTAGAAAAAACAGGCACAGTGGCCCACTCTGCGTTGATTCCAGTTGGGTTTGGAGAGTGAAGGACCCATCCAATATGGTAGTGATGCTGTTACGCTCTCCAGCGCCCAATGGGGTGTCTACATATTTATGTCTATGTCAGGGACTATGACCCAAATGAGGCTGTAATGCTGTGGCACAAAGACTGTCTGAAGCACGGGGCCAGATTTCTTGGACAGAGAAAACAAAGAGTCTGACTAGATATGAATAAAATAATTCATTAAGAACATTTATAAAAAGTTTAAAAAAATCAGAAATTACTAAAAAGTTGTTTTTCTTATTAATGATGTTTTAATTATGTTGCCACTCCTTTCTGTTTGGATTCAACATAATTTCATATTATAGAACAGGAGTGCCCAATCCTGGTCCTGGAGGGCCAGTATCCAGCATGTTTTAGTTTTAACTCTGCTTCAACACACCTGATTTCAATCAGCAGGTAATTAAGCCTGATGAGCTGCTGAACAGGTGATTCATCCACTGAATCAAGTGTGTTGGAGCAGAGAAACAACTAAAACGTGCTGGATACCAGCCCGCCAGGACCAGGATTGGGCACCCCTGTTATAGAATAACATGCTTTGTGTAGATCTAAATCATTTAGAATGTTGGCCGTTAAAAAATATGCTTTGTCGGTAGGTTTTAACATCTACCGGCCAACTTGGCCGGTGAGTCAAAAATTTTATTTCGGACCCTGGTGACAGTGGAGAGGAAAACTCCCTTTTAACAGGAAGAAACATCCAGATGATCCTGGCTCAGTATGAGCAGCCATCCACCACGACTCACTGAGGTTTGAGAAGACAGAGCATACACACACACACACACACACCCACACACACACACACACACCAATAGATCAACCCCCTGTCTGAATGTATTTTGTTACACCTATATCCTATTTTTGTATTTAAATGATTATACATTTGAATATACTGAGTTTGTCTCTCAAACCCTTTTAAATTTTGTATGGCTGATCCTATTATGTATAAACTTGTTTATACATACCTCACTGGTCTAGTGGTATGATTGTCCACCCTGAGACTGGGAGACAGGGTTCAAATCCACGGTTGGATGATTACAAAGACTATAAAAATGGGACCCAATGCCTCCCCGCTTGACACTCAGCATTAAGGGGTCGGATTGGGGGGTTAAAACAGCAAATTGTTCCTGAGCGTGGCCATGTCTGCAGCTCACTGCTCCCCCAGGGGATGGGTCAAAGGTGGATCACAAGTTTCACCAGTGCATGTGACAACTAATGAGACTTTGTTCTAACTGAGCTGTTTGCCCGTCTTGGCCCAGACACTCTTGTAAATTTGAATTTTAATCTCATTAGTTATTCCTGGTTAAATAAATCTTCAATAAGAATAAATAATATCATAATGATGACATTCAAAATGTATTTTGGACTTTTTGTGTCACTTAGCTTGGTGAAGTTCAGGCAATTTTTGAATTGTTTAACAAATGTGTTTCTGTATGTCTATAGCAATGTCCATTCCTGGTCCTGAAGGCCCACTGTCCTGTGTGACCCATCACACTTGATGAGTTGAATTACCTCTTCAAGACATCCTTAAGTTCTGCAGAAGCTTGACAATCATCCACTATGTTCACAATTAAATTTTAATCATTCACTGATTCAAATCAGGTGTTTTGGATAATAAAAGTCCCATGAGGGACTCACATTGGACATCGCTGCTTTAAATAAGAAATTAACTCACTTTCACGGTTGTCTGGTTTGTTGACTGGAGCTGGAGACCGAATGTTGAGGACGCTGATCTTAAGTAGGTCAAGGCCACATTCGCTCCTACTGTCACCTCTCTGTGGACCGCCGCTTCCCTCCACAGGCTCACAGTCATTGTAAAAGTATCCTGTATAAATACAATTATTTTCATATATTGGTCACTCAGACAGACAAAACACAAGAAAATGAGTTTTTACATAAATATTTTGGTTATAAGGTGTTTTTAAATGGTAGTAAAAAGGTTTTCATATTTTACGTTTTGCGGAAATTTTCAAAACAGGAAAATGCATTTAATTCTATTTTATTACATCTGTCTGTGTTTATGCTGGAGGTGTAATGTTCAGATGAAATTACGTTAAAAATTAAAGGCCACAGAGAATTATTTTAAGGGGACTTAGTTGATGTTGCTGTTGAAGGGATATTCCACACTGTTGTGGAAAAATATGGTGTTTCTGTCTCTTTCTGTTTTCTGATGTATTTTGGTCAAAGAATATGATGTTCAAGCAGCTCGTCTGACGTTCCTCCTCTCAGGCCCGTGTGATGATGGTTCCGGCCTTCTTCTCTCCTCTGAGCTGATTCAGCATTTGACTTCTCGTTGTTTTTCCACACTCCCGGTTCGTTAAAATCTTCTGACCGAACAAGGAACGAGCCATACATACCGCCTCGTTGCAATTAACGTAAACTCTTTATTTCACTCAATCATCTTTTATTGTAACCCGATGTACAGTCGGGGAGATTCCGACCATCTCCCCTCGTATAATGGCGAATCTGAAGTTTCACAGCATGCACACAGATTATATTCTTTCTCCTGCTGAGCCCGCCTATCGGAGCTCAGGGTCATAAATCTGTTTTTCCCTGGAGACTGAGATTCTCCTGGTGCCAGGCTCGGAACTGGTCCTTGTCTGTATCTTCTCCTGCTGTTGTTATCTGTCCCTAGGTCAAAGTGTTCTCACCTCCCTTTGCACACAGTTTTATGACACCAAAACCAGACCTTCACAGGAGATCAAAACCTTCTTGCTTTAGCTGGAACTCACAGCTTGATGTAAACATGCATAAATCATGGTTAAATGCAGATCAATAAAGAGTACATGAATCATATGTGTATCAATAAACCTGGAAAGAAAAGTGATTAACCTATTTGATTAACTGGATTCTAATGTCTAAAATTAAAGGCACAGTAGGCAAAAAATATAATTTCCCATCAATCCCCCTTTTGGACTCTGAAAAACCAGAGTCCAACCCACTTTATCTGATGGATCTTTCCCTCAACTTAAGGTCTGGCCCTTCATTTGACCCAGAGGCACCAAGATATATCGGCTCTCCCTCCTGAAAACCTGAAAAAACATTTAATTTACTAGGCCTTGGGCAAAGGAAATGCAAAACAACCACACTTGATTAGAATGTAAAAACCAACATTAATAGACATAAACACTAATTGAAATAACCTTGTCCATTTTCCAAACATGCCCAAACGTCGCCAAAGCATTACTGATTACTGATTCCGGACTGCTCGTGCATAGTTCTAACAGAGACTCGAGGTGTTCTAGGTCACAGGTCGCTGAGCGGCCTGGAGTGGCTCATCTGGATCAGAACCACCTATCTCAGCTAGGATCTTGTCTATGGCCTTGTGATTGTCAGAGGCCATCCGGGATGTGACCGCCAATTCCTCCTCCACACCTGCAAATACCTCATGGGACTGCTCACACAACCTACGTACGTTCTCATGGATTGCTTTAATAGGGTCCCCCTTTATGTCTTGGAGAGATGAAATCACAGCCGATGCAATGGGTAGATTATCAAAATTAGCGGCTACACGATCGGAAGGCAACAGTTCAGAACGGTGGGCATCTCTGGAAAATGGAAAGACACCAGTTATTACCCAAATTCCACTAAAGATCAAAGCAAACAGAACAAACAGGAAAATCAGAAACTTCCATGTGAATAAATCAGGGCGTCGGTCCACCCCTCCTGGATGACCAAAAGGATACATTTTTGAAATTGATGATTGAAACTTTACCCTTTAAAATGATGTTATTTAAAATGATGTTATTTGTCCCAGTATTTTAACTCTTAGCTCAATTTACCAAATATCCATTACTCACCAAATTATGAATTATCTTTAACCTTATCAATTTTTCAGGGACAATCTCCACAGGATCAGTGTAATCAGAAATGTCACCAGAATCATGCACAAACAAAGCAAACTGATTAAATGCAATTTCTTAGAGTCCATTATTCAGAAAAAAACCTGTTCAGGAAGAAAAAGTTAAAGCAGATTGAAAAAACAGCCAGCCTGGGCCTTAAGCCTTAATCTTAATCATTATTTTACCTTTATCTTTAACCTTAAATGTATTCTTATTATTTATTAGAATGTTTTTTTTTCTTTTTTCAATGATCACTTATATTTATTCAAAATCAAATCATGAATTATTGAAAATCAAATATAAATCAAAGGCTGGTCATTAAGTAGAGTCCAGTAGTGATGGATGTCTTCGTAGATCTTCCGGCAAAAAGAACACGCAGGTCTTCCGACAAAATCACGAATCTCTTTCACGTTCTTCCGGTGAAAGCACGAATGTCTCTTCGCAATGTTCTTTTGCTCTCCTCTTGCTTTTTTATTTTATTTTTTTATTTTAGGTGACCAGAGACAGTTCAAAGCCTCTGAAAATCACCTGACTTCAGAGCAACCTGACCGGAGCTAACAGCCGCTAGTCTCCTCAAAACCAGGTTACCCCCTTTCACACACAATCTTCAAGGTGAGCTGACTGGGGGAAACGGCCGTGTTCCACCAGAAATCAACACACCTCCTTTCAACACCTCCCGATCCTTGTTGCAGCTCCTTGAGACCTCGGTCTGTCTCCTGAGCTGACGAGCGTCGACTCCTGTGGCACCGTTGACACCACGCGTCTCCTTCCGATGAAGCCTTCCGAACGACCACTTTGCTGTGCTGCTTTCTTTTGATGACCTGTAGCCACGCCCAGTTGATGTCGTCCGACGACGTTGATGAAGATGATCCTGATGAGATGATCCTGCAGGAGTGGCAGACGTCATGTCGTGAACACTTTGACCAAGGCTTTCAGTGCTTCGTTGTTCAGTCTTATGTCATGAGTCCAGTCAGTCCAAGTCGTTGGTTGTTCAAACCTCAGCTACGTCCTCCTTCACGTCTATCAGAGTCTTGTTGTTTGAACTCTGTACTTTGTCACAGGTTCTGGAACCAGTCTAGCAGTCCGTCCATTGTCCATTATTGTCACATACTGGGGCTTGAACCTGAAATAGTCTCCCTTCTGCATGTCATAGGGAATAATTATCGCGATAGGTTCTTTCCGCCCCCCTTCACGCCATTTTTATTTATTTTACTCCCTTTACACCTCCCCCTTTTTTCTGAAACAGAACCATCCGTTGTTCTGTTCCAGAAAACTCAAAAAAGAAAAACAATTTAGTAAATTTTGGAATTTAAAATTTTTATCGCCTCCGTCCGAATAAATCACATAAGTCTTCCACGAGACCTTTACACATTCCACAACACATCCAACAACAGCCAGATGGCTCCAACATGTCCAGTTAACCACACCACGCCATAAAACCATCACACATGTCAGTCCACTGACTCCCCCATTCGCACTCACACATTCCAAGGCCCATGTCTGATCATATGATTTCACTTTAAAATGTTTAAGTCACACTGTCATGTTTTGTATTGCACCAGATAATTTAAAGTTCATAAGTGAAATTGAGTGTTTTGTTTTCTCTCTAAGTTAATTGTATTATTTGAGCACAGTTTCTCCTGCTTCAAGGATCAGCAGCTGTTTAATTTAGTCCTGTTTGTTATCCACTTTGTCTCAATGTTTTGGTACAGAGCTGTTAAACAATGACTGGCGCCAAGTACGTCGCACAGACCAAATGGAACTCTCATTCCAAAGTAAAAAGAAGTTTTAGAGAAATTTACCATAAATTATAGAGAAATAGCTTAGTTTTGGGATTTTGTTCTCGGACTCTAAAATGCTTAATTTTATGAATTCCTCTGTTTGTACACCTCTAATTTAGGATTTAGTAATATGTCTCCCATCTGTCAGGACTAATAAAATTCAAATATACCTCAGATTAACCAAATGTTTTGCAATTTAACCATTAAATAGTTCACTAATCAATCAGTCCTGGATAAATTTGTAAATCTGCAGCCCCACTCTGAAAGCACTCCCATCCGAAACATCAACACCAAGTGGCCAACCCCCACTCAGACTCTGTCATGTCTCTCAACCAGCAGCAGTCAGTCAACTGACCAAGTCCCTAAGCTTACATGCAGTGAGCACTTTCCACCACTAGGGTCAAACCCAAGAGCCGTCACATGGAGTAGATTGTATAGTCCCCTGTTTTCAAGTTGTTGATGACCCCAGCCAAAGGTCACAGTTGTTTGCATGTGCCTCCACAGCTCTCAGGAGCCTGGCCCCCTGTTGTTATCTGTTTTGAGTCCATTGTAGAGACTCCTATCACAGTTTGTTTGCAGAGACTCCTGTCACAGTTTGTCCAACTTTGTTGTTGTTTTGCATTCAGTTCACAGTTCATGATGTGTTTCATAGGGGTGGTGGCAGACCCCATGGCAACAGAGATGCCGCTCTTTGGCGTTTGCAGGACAGTTCATGTGCAGGGCTCCATGCTATGACCCCCAAGCCTTCACCCAGTGAAACAAAGTAGCTCACTCCATGATAAACAATAATCATCACCCTAAATTTAATATCTGATTAAATTGAAATGACAAAGTCCAGAGGAAAAGTCAAACCAGCCAGCATCATCATCGCAGTCAGGAGCACGGGCACAACAGGGCCACAGATCATTCACTAAGCAAAATTAACCTTCAATTTTAGAAACATACCGATAGAAATTTACCAAATCAGCCGACCTTTAACATTGGCATGAGAGATTACATCTAAGTCTTAGCGCCATCACATGACCTCCAGCCATCATAAAACCACCCTGTGTTTAATCTTTTATATTTTATCCTAATTATGATGGAAGCAGACACAGTTTTACGTCCTTCACTTTAGTCCAATAGATATTTCTAATCAAATACTGCAATTAACCATCTGTTCTAGACCAAATATTAATGTTATGTACCCTAATTTGTAATAGAAGTGTTGTATGCGCAGACAGTGTGACTGTGCAGATTAATTTTCTTCATTTTGTAGCTCAGATTATAAGAATCAAAGTACACGCCTTTTTTCTAATTTCATATTACTTTAAAGAGTTAATTGTCCAAATTTATGTAATTTCCAAGAACCATTTATTATGCTATTTAGGATGTGTGCTTTAAATTTAAACTAATTTTGCTCATCTCCAGGGTCATCTAAGGTCTTCGTTCTAAAACATTTTACACATATATTTTTCATGTAAATATCCCTTCTCCGCTGCTTATTTATCTATTCAGTCCATTTTAATTCAATTTGAGTCCTTTTAGGAGGTATCAAACAAATTTAGTCATTCTTTATGCGTTTGTGCTACGTTATGCCAAATTATTTTTTTATTAATTATCCGTTCATGATTGTGCCACTTTAATGTATGTTCTTTGCACCCGTTTTATGTAATATAATGTTGATAGCACGAAACGTCAATTTGGGGCCAAATTAAGCTTTGTCAACTGTATCGTTTTATAAGAGCTTTAATTCGAGGCTCACACAGCCTCTGCAGAGAACAGCGTCCTTTGTTTTCGCTCTTAAAAAGTCCAGTTTTGCTTTCCATCGCTGCCGCTCAAGCAAACACACACGAACAGTAACTCCTCCAGACAGACACCACAGCAGCATTTTACACACAGACCCTGAGCCCACACGGATCGGAACCAGAACCTCAGCCACGCCTCCAGCACACACACACATGCAGGACTCCTCGCTGTGGTCCACACCCACTCAGCAGCAGCACACACTCAGTTCTATCACAGCTCTCAAGCACACACATGAAACGCAACAGGTTTTAGACACAATTAATGCCAGCAAACCGCAACTCACACCCAGACAACAAATAACTAATCATTCATTGACGTAGCCACACACCTCAGCACCAGGACAAAAGGCTACTATAAACTGACAGTCACACCTCAACAAAAACACACACACACACTCTCGACTCATGCGCTAGGCCGTAGGAGGGAGTCTACTGCCTGTCTTCACTATTTCCTCTGGCCTAATGCCACTACCCCTTAATTAAGAGTCCATATAATGCCCTAATTAAGAATTGACAGTTAAACCATTATATTAACATCGCCCAATCCAGGTTAATTCGCGGTCTCTCATTATCCATGGGTGAACCACCCCCGACTTGGCCTAAGGCCACAGCTGATTACCCGTCGGCTCAGCCGCTGGACCGTCACGTCCTGAAAGCTCAACTACCTTGTAGTTGTTTTCGGGTACTCTTACCTCCCCGTGGCATTCAAACCAGACTAATTGCAGGACCCGGCGACCCCGCAGTTGGCACGTCACCGCCTGGAGCAACAACACGAATGCGCCTGGACCCGTCGGTCCATCTTCGAAGTGTCCGACAAAACAATGGCTCGAATTTTAAAACACACAAATTGACAGCCGAGACTATGGCAAATGTCCGACGAACAAATAATTTAATTATCCCCAATATGCAGAGTTCGACTAAACAGGTCCTGCTTACCAGTAATGAAGTCCGCGGATGTCCGTCTTATCTTTGTCACAGCCTCGTCAGTGTCCAATGGTCGGCGGTTTGATGACAGGACGGCTTGGTCTCCCAATGTCCAGTGTCCAATTAATCGTCGCCTGGTCAGAAGATTCCACGGAGTGCCCCCTCCAAATTGTTGTGGAAAAATATGGTGTTTCTGTCTCTTTCTGTTTTCTGATGTATTTTGGTCAAAGAATATGATGTTCAAGCAGCTCGTCTGACGTTCCTCCTCTCAGGCCCGTGTGATGATGGTTCCGGCCTTCTTCTCTCCTCCGAGCTGATTCAGCATTTGACTTCTCGTTGTTTTTCCACACTCCCGGTTCGTTAAAATCTTCTGACCGAACAAGGAACGAGCCATAAATACCGCCTTGTTGCAATCAACGTAAACTCTTTATTTCACTAAATTTTTTAATGGAAGTGCAGTGCACATATGTTCAATGGAAGATAAATTTAGATTTTTCTTACTTTTTGTTTAATTTTGTATTTGTTATTTGGTGGAGTGACGTATAAACGGCCCATATTAAACACGGTTAAAGTGTTAAAAAAAGCCTCATGTTTGTTTCCCTGTGGTGCCCATCATTGTGGAATTTTATTTAAATCAAATGTTTTGTTTTTTAACACAGGCTACTGGGTTTCTTTCTTTTACGAGTCTGAGTAGGAAATGGAGTTTCGCTGCTGCAAATGGAAGCACTCTGAGGAGGGCGCGTTTGCTCGCAGAAAGGGGCCGCATGATTCCTTTCACTTTAGTTTTTTAAATAATAATAAACATTCAATAACAACATTACATTTCCATTCATTTTAATTCATATGTAGTCCAAACAAGCTGAACAGAGTATCAGTAGCAATGCAATTAAACGATTTAACTTAAATTATAGGAACACCAGCTTCGGTCCAAACGCTCATTCCGCTCCGCGTAAACCTGAACTGTCACCTGCTTGAGGTTCTGGACTTTTGCCTCAGACAGACTCATGGCTGTTTAAATGTGATGATTCAGCGCTCCGCTGCCACGCTGGATCCGAAGTGGGTGCTGGAGTAAGGAGCGCCACTTCAGTCAGTTTTAAAATCAGGGAACATTCCTCTAAATGAAATAACAAGAAGTCTACTAGACTCTCTGAAAGATAGAAGGGTTTCCACTTTCCAGGTCCGGAAGCCCTCGTCATTGCACTCTTGTGCACAAGTCTGCCACAAACGCGCTCCAAAGCTCCTTTTCAGCGCGCCGCTTGTGCGCACGGCCAGCAGCGAGATCCAGAGAATGTGTGAGATAATGCTCAGATGGCAATTACTTCATTAATTATATTATCTCCGTGATGCTCTCTGTGCGTAACGTGTAAAATGCATGCGCATCTGCATGAATCATTAACAAACTTAATCACGGGAAAATAAAAAAAATACACAAATCGCCTCTTGTAAAAACGACCGTTTAAAGGCTCAGCCAATCGTTGATTGCCGAATAATTCGTCTAATCGCCCAACCCTAGCCCATAAGGTAGTTTTAATGTCATTATGTAGATGCAGGTGTCACATGCTGACTGGTTAGTTGTTTTTTTTTTGTCTTAGATCACTTTTTCTGTGCTACTGAAAATTTAAGTTCAAATATCTCTTTTCTTTATTCTGCAGGATGCCCCTGATGCTTGGAGGGAAGCGCTCATCAAAGAACTCGGCGTTCATCTGAATGAAAATCCTGACGTTGTGGTTCAGGAGTACATGGTGAGTGTTTCATGAGTGGATTGTAGCAAAATAAACAAAATGTAGCTTTGTAACTTTCCAAAATACATACACTTAACCCTGTGATCCTACTGGACTGTTCAGGTTTAATAAAGATAGCATGATTCCAGTGCTGAGTTAGTTAACTTGTCCAAACACTAGAATTTTTCTCCATACCCCCATTATAAAAGTGAAAGACTACCCATTTTGCCCCCAAAGAAATGTGTTTCTATTAAAACAAGAACATTTCCACCCTGTTCCCACACTGTGCTGACCCTCATCTGACAAGGGCCAAGTTGGGACAGGGATGTAAATTGATTCTGGAAAAAATTCAGAATATGAATTTTCCTCATTTTATGTTGCAGCCTTATTCCTAAATGTATTAAATGATTTTTGCCTTCAAACTTCTACACACAACGCCCCATAATGACAACATGAAATAAGTTTTGAGATTTTTGCTCTGGAGTACATCAGATCCATGTTAATAATAAAAATCATTCCAGGGCTGTACAGTGCGACATATATGTCACACGTGCGATGAAAAAAACGCTCTGTGTGATAACTACTTTTAGACGTAGCACTCGTGCTACGTCTTTTCTAGTTACATTTTTCCCTAGAACTTTATAAATGAAAGTTATATGTTTTTGTGTAAGGAAGATGCTTTTTACTGGCCCACTGCGTGGTAATCTAGGCGCTGTAGAGGAAAATAGAGGAATCAGCAAAGACACAGGCACAAACGGTTCAAAGTTTGGGATCAAACGCGCACCTACGGGCAGATTGGCTAAAGCTAAGCTAGCGGGTTAGCACGCTCACGATCAAGTGGGTTTCTGAAAAAACACGAGGATAATAAAACTAAGAATGACTAAACTGTCGAAGTGGAAGAAAAGTCCCCACCATCCTTATCTTTCTGCAGCGCCATAAGCAGAGCCACAGCACAGCAGCTACCGAGAGTTTAGAGCAGGGGTTCCCAAAATTTTTCCTTTGAGGACCCCCTTACCCGTGTCCGAGACAAGTCAGGACCCCCAAACCCAACTCCTACATGCATAAACAAATTAAATGTGATGATTTACAAACTTTCCACAGACATACATATTTATAACTTTTATATGGTCTGATTATACTGTAGGGTGTGTTATTGGGATTTTATAAATGCAATTTTTACAAATAAAATCTTGTTAACCTCACAACCTCAGATAAGACAAAATTGTGGGGACCCCCTGCAACCTTGCGGGGACCCCCTTGGGGGTCCCGACCCCCAATTTGGGAACCCCTGGTTTAGAGTTATGTTGTTGCTACGAGATTGCGCAACACACCGCTCCAGGCCTATGGCAAGCTGTTGTAGTATGTAATTCACAAACGCTTCTATCTGTGAACATAATCTAAACTGAATTATTGCCAACCCGTACATTATAGACATGCCACCATTACGTTAGCTGTAGAAATTAAAGGTTATTAGCATTTCCAGTAGCTTACTACTGAACATTAAATTCTACTGATCATAGTTTAACTGTGGATATTTAGATGTTATTTTGACTAAAATCAGTGATATTAATACAAACCTTAAGTTACTGAAATGTAGGTCAGTTTTTCCATAAAATATGAATTAACTATAAATCAGATGGGAACGAGGGAACTAGACAAGACCAAATTAATACATATTATTGAGCCTTTTATAATAAGAGTCTGACGTTTGAGCCTCATAATTTAGTTGTTTTATTTCATACTTTAGCAGCAGACCACAATCCAAATGTTGTCAAATATAATATTTTATTGACAAACGATTCATTAGAATATCTGAATACTAAAATATTCTCTAAATGCAGCCCTGTTTCAAACCTTTAACAGAACAGGAAAACAAACTGTGCCAACAAGAAGAAACAAAAACACAACCTGCACCAAACCAATGGCTGAGAGGGGAAAAGTTTACAAATACAACCCTGCAGTGTTGTGCCTAAATGAGTTCATTGAACGCTCATTATTTTTTTTTGTGACCGTAAGTCGAACTCGCTTGTATTTTGCCTGATACACATTAAAGTAAACGGGTTTATGAACGACGCTCTCTCACAGTTCGAGAGCTCCAGATCTCTACGGAGCTAAAGCCTATATGATATCTATGGCTACAACATCCTGTTAACCAGACTTCATAAAAACTAGACCCTGCAAATGCGGCCGTCATAGACAGTAGCGGTCAGTGCGGCCTCTCCTCTTCAATGTCTATGCTGTGGAGAACAGACCTAATGAACAAATTTACTCATTTTTTTATTTACACTGACAAATAAACATGTCTGAAGATATTTCAAAATCAGAATCAGCTTTACTGCCAAGTACGTGAGTGACTCACATTACCAGGAATTTGCATCTGTGGCTGCTTGTTATTGTGTTTTCATTACGCACTACTAGTGTTCGTCAGTGTGTTTAAGTAATTATAAGAACTACTTTTGGTTTTTAGAGATTATAACTGAATTTTTATGCTGGTGCTACAAGACTTTGCTCTGTGCTACAAAACCTACAAACTTTGTAGCACCAGTGCTATAAGCTTAAAACGTTAACGTACAGCCCTGCATTCAATAATAAGAATCTGTAGAAAAAACGGCCCAACAGTATCAGACCTGTAATATCTATATTGTAAGGCTAAAGGGAATCTGGAATCTTCTGAGTTTCATAACTTGGTGTCTGGTAGGCCTCTGGCTTTGAAATAGAAGCTAATGTAAAGCTTGAAGGCTCGTCTTCCTTTGAGCTAGACGTTATCTCTTTATTTTGTTGTTAAAATTGGATCATGAAGGCAGCATGACGGGAGACTCTGGCTCCTATACTGCTTACATGGTAGTAAATGTACTACAGCACTAGAACTGCTGCAGTCAACAGGTCAGTTAAAATGAATTTTAAATAAATGTTTTCTTTTTAACCAGGAAACGAATGAGGTCACTGCACTGGGAGACATCAAGAAAGCGACAGCGAGCATCTGACACCAGAGGGATGCCAGGCGATGACTTTTCTGATGTTGGCATCATCATGGAGAGGGTGATGGTTCTTCAGGATCTGGATAACGAGACTTTTTTAGTCCTTGAACACATTACCTATCACACCTCTGCAACACTTGGATGTGATTTAAAACATGGGAATGGAGTTGAACGTGACTGAACTCTGGAGAAACTGAACTGAACTGTTCATGTCAGGAAAGCTCACTGTTGTGTATGAGGTGGATGGCTCCAGGTTAGAGGACATTTTTATTTCGCACTTGCTTCTATCTATTTAAAGGTTGCATCTCCAGATGAACAATCAGCAACCCAAAACAAATCAGTTCATTGTTAAGTTTATTCTGTTACTGCCATGTGGATGGGACCTAACAAACAAGATGGCGCTGTCTGCTGTGGCTTGCCGTCTCTCGTTTCTATTTTTTGTGCTGGTGTCCTTGTTTTTGAGTCATCTTTTGGCATGTTCTTGTCCTACTACTTCTTATGATCGACTTACCCTTCTGGACCTTCGACTGAGGCTGGGACCTCTCCAGCTCCACACTCCAGCGTTCAGACGATCGTTTGGTCGGTTGTTTGATGAGGTCCCGGCTTTCCTCCTCACCACTCAGGGCCTGGCTAGGCGCCGTTGGAGGCGTCGGCGTCGCGGCAAGCGTGGGGGCATCCGTGTTCGGCTTCGTGCCTCGCGGTTGTGCCCCACGGAAAGTTGTCAACTTGAGGATTCGCCTCCTTGTGACCTGTCGCCAAAACCCATCCCGGTTCTGCATCGGCGGAGAGCGGTCCCTGCCAGCGGGGTTTTGCATCCGCCGCGTCGGGCGGGTGGAGCGGATCGGCGGAGTCTCATCTACCTGGCGAGGTTTGGTGGGACGCGACCTGTCCATCTGTCTGCGCTGACGTCTTCATCATCTCTCCGGATTGGACTCCTCAATGCGCGATCGATTGGGAATAAAACAGCTCTTCTCAAGGATCTTTTTTTGGACAAAGCAGCAAGTATGTTCTGCGTGACTGAAACGTGGGTTTCACCGGGTGAGTCAGCTTCTTTAGTTGAACTATGTCCACCAGACTGCCTGGTTGTGAATAACCCCAGGCTGTCAGGCGGGCTGGGCTGCTGACTTTGTATCATTCCACTGTTCCTTTGAAATCCCTCCCTGGTTCTCCGGCCCCTACCAGCTTCAAAGTTTCGCTGTTTGAACTTGGTTTCTCACCTTCTATTTTAGTTATCCTCTGTTATCGGCCGCCAAAATATATCAGTACTTTTATTAGTGATTTTGCTGATCTTTTATCAGAATATCTCCCCAAATACGACCAGGGTATTATTCTGGGAGATTTTAATATTCATCCATTAAAGCCGATGGTGACTGATTTTATTAATATTCTGGACTCTTTTGGCCTCCAGCAGCTGGTAAATGGACCAACACATGCTGGTTCTCACACCTTGGACTTAGTCTTATCTTTTGGACTAAATGTGTATGATTTGACTGTTGAACCTGTGGGTTTTTCATCTGTGAAACCAGCGGGCTCTCCAGAGGACTCCCTGCCGCCCAAGTTGATGCGTGGTCTTGGTTCTGTCCTTGGTCCAGCCATTTTGAACATCGTGAACACCAGTCTTTCCACTGGTGTATTTCCTATGGCCTTCAAAAAAACGGTTGCTCAGCCGATTTTGAAGAAGCCTGGGTTGGACTATTTTAACTTTGACAATTTGCGCCCAATTTCTAAAGTTCCATTCCTGTCAAAGGTTCTGAAAAAAATTGTCCATTCTCAGATTTTAACCCACATGGAGTCAAATTCACTGTTGGATGTGTTCCAATCTGCTTTTAGACCACACCACAGCACCGAGTTTGCTCTGATTCGTGTGCTTAATGATATGTTGGTTGCATCTGACTCAGGGTCCCATGTATTGCTGCTGTTATTAGATCTTTTGGCAGCTTTTGACACAATCGATCACCAAATCCTGTTAGACCGTCTAGAAACATGGGTCGGTCTTTCGGGTACAGTACTGGATTGGTTCCGCTCATATTTGACTTGTAGATCTTTCTGTGTGCAGATGGGAGACTGTATCTCCCCCTGTCTTCCATTGAGCTGGGGGGTGCCACAAGGTTCCGTCCTGGGGCCCCTCCTATTTTCTGTCTATCTTCTCCCTTTGGGAAAGATTTTTGAGCAGTATGGCATCAGCTATCATATCTATGCTGACGACGTTCAGATCTACCTGGCGATGAATGGGCCTAACATGGACTTACAAATTGCAGATTGCCTTGCTGATGTGAAGGGGTGGTTGGCAGCAAACTGTCTAAAACTCAATGAGTCAAAGACTGAGACTATTCTTTTTGACCCAAAGAACCTATCTCGCATACCATCTGTTCCAAATCTTCCAAGTTTTGACCTTAAACAGAGTGTCACTAGCCTTGGGGTGAAGTTGGATGTCGGTTTTTCAATGGTCCCTCAAATAAATGCTGTTGTGAAATCATGTTTCTTTCAACTACGTTGTTTAAAACGCCTGAAACCTATACTGAAACGGTCCCATTTGGAAACTGTTATTCATGCATTTATCACCTCCCGTTTGGACTATGCGAACTCCCTCCTCATTGGCACCCCTGCTACGGCACTGAACAGTTGGTACAAAATGCTGCTGCAAGGTTTTTAACAAGCACACACAGGTGTAGCCATATCACCCCGGTTCTGGCGCATCTTCATTGGCTGCCTGTGACTTTCAGAGTGCGATTTAAGATCCTGCTCTTTGTTTTTAAAGCACTGAACGGTCTTGCACCATCTTATCTGTCTGACTTGCTCACACCCTATGTGCCGGTGCGCCAACTGAGATCAGCAGACCGCTTGCTTCTCTGCACTCCAAAAATTAACTACAAAACAAGGGGGGAGCGGGCTTTTGTATGTGCTGCCCCTATCCTCTGGAATGCTCTACCCATTGAAACTCGCCAATCACCATCTGTCGCTGTCTTCAAGTCACGATTGAAGACCCACTTTTATTCTTTGGCTTTTGGACAATGACTTTTTATTTTCTATTTTTATTGTTGTTTTGCCTTTGTTTTAAATTGCTTTTAGGTTGCTTTTATCTATATTTATTGATTGTTTTTAACTGTACCTGTTTTAATATCATTATTTTGTGATTGTTGCCTGTGCAGCGCTTTGGTCAGCTCACATGCTGTGTTTAAATTGCGCTATATAAATAAAACGGTATGGTATGGCAGGGTTTCCCCCAGAAAATTTGCAAAGCCCAGTGGTAGACAAGCCCCACGGGCGACCCACAGTGTTTTTGTGTAAAAAAAAAGTTGTCAGGAAGTTTAAAAGTATGACTAGTATGTGGTGTTATTAACCATTTATTAATACTTATTTGCCTTACAAAAAGGCACAATCTTGAAATATGGTTTTACCAGACACAAAAAAATACAATTTAATGGAACATACACCTGCCCTCCCACCCTGTTCACTTATCCATAGTTGTTATAGGATTTCTGAATCCTGTACCGCTTCTCTATTTCATTCTGTATCCCACACACACACACACATCTGAACACACCCACTTCCTTATCTCCTACTTTAAATAAACTGTGTTGGCAGCCGCTCGAGGCAGACTGTACTCTGTCCTGAGTTGGTCTGTCACCCTTTGCAAAAGGTTCTATGTCTGTGTCTTATTTGTCTATCTCCCTTATTTCCTCAGCGTCAGACAGTTAGGTGATTGGGAAAATCCCTAACATAAATTGGTCCTTCGAGCGGAGCCTGGGGGCCTTTGCTGTCGATGCCAGATGCCATCCGCCGGACAGTGCAGCGCCCTGTTTTCGCTGGAGGTCGGCGCCTGGGGTCTGGCGTTGCCAGGGGGCCACCAGGTCTGCGAACTCAAGCTTCTGAGCTGGGGAGATCTGGTGAGACTATCTTGTTTGTTTCTAGATATAAACACAGAGGACATTAAGTTTTTTTGAGCTTTTGAGCGTTATGCCTTATTTAAACGCAGCTATGGGCTGGTGTTTGAGCGTAACGCAACTCTGGTGTTGATGATAAGGGCTTGAGCGTTAGTCCAGAAAGAAAACGCAGATAGGGGCTTGAGCGTTAGTCCAGAAAGAAAACGCAGATAGGGGCTTGAGCGTTAGTCCAGAAAGAAAACGCAGATAGGGGCTTGAGCGTTAGTCCAAAAAGAAAACGCAGATAGGGGCTTGAGCGTTAGTCCAAAAAGAAAACGCAGATAATAGTTAAACAGCTGTGATAGATACGCCGGTAAGGGAACTGTGGGAGTTCGGATGGTTTTTGAGCGTTTTTGACCGTGATAAACGCAATCTCCTGTTGTATGTCTGTTAGTCTGTCTTTCTATTTGTTTGTTCATTGGTTGATAATAGTGGAACGGTTTCCCACACAGATAGGAGGTAGACTTCCACCTACTTCCTAGTGCATGATCTGAGTGTGTGGATGTTTTTTGTTAAGGTGTGGCTGATGGTATGTAGTAGCATTTTGTCCTGGTGCTGAGGTATGTGTGGCTACGTGGATGAATGACCAGTTATTGGTGGTCTTGGTGTGATTTGCGGTGTGCCTGCTGGAACTTTGTCTAATCCTGTTGCGTTTCATGAGTGAGCTTGGAACCAGAGTGTGTGCTGCTGCTGAGTGTGTGCTGGAGGTGTGTCTGAGGTTCTGGTTCTGATCCGTGTGGGCTCAGGGCCTGTGTGTTAAATGCTGCTGTGGTGTCTGTCTGGAGGCGTGACTGTTCGTGTGTGTTTGCTTGAGCTGCAGCAATGAAGGGCAAAACATTTTATTAATTTGGCCCCAAATTCACATTTTGTGCTATCTACATTAAACTAAATGTCCCACACGCAAAGCAGAATAACTGCAGTGGCAAACTGATGAACGGTGAATAATAAAACATTATTTTGGCATAATTAACAGCACAAACGCACACAAAGGATTACTAACTTAGGTTGAAAACTCCTAAAAATGAATCAAATTGAAATTCAAAGGACTAAATAGATAAATAAACAGCGAAGAATTAATGATTAGTAATGAATAGTTACATGAATATATATATATGTAACATTTTTTAGCACAAAGAAATTAGATGACCCTGGAGATGAGCAGAATTGGATGACAATTCAATCACACATCCTAAATAGCAGCATAAAGGAGTTTTGGAAATTAGTTAGACTTTGAACAGTTAAATGGTTAACGTAATATATAATATAAATATAATTTGTAATTATAAAGTAATATAAAGTACTGCAGGAGACCGGTAGTTCTAATCCTAATTTGAACGACAAAGACACAGATAATTCAAAAAGTTGATCTACAGAGTCACACTGTCCGAGTTTCAAGGAATTCATTTGAAATTTAGATTGATAAAATACATATTTGGTCGATAACAGAAGGTTAATTGCGGTCTTTGATTAGAAATATCTATTTCACTAATGATAGAGGTCAATTTCTCTGAAGGTCATCAAATTGTGTCAGCTTCCATCATAGCTGGGATAAAAACAATAAAAGATTATAAGCAGAGTGGTTCCATGATGTCTGAGATTTATATGTAATCTCTCATGCTGAAGTTAAAGGTCTGTTAATTTCTAAACAACTGAAGTACATTCCTAATATACATCCTTGGATTTGGGTTTCATTTCTAATTAAGGCCAAGTAAAGTAAAGTCTATAAGTTCCTATTGTGCATGGATTTGATCTAAAAATCACGAGTAAAGGTTTTACTGAATGGGGGAGAGATAGAGCGTCCCGTCATGGTCACCAGGACCGATCGGATAACAATCTGAGCGCAGTGACATGCTGAAACTGCAATCAGGAAAGGACATTTAGATAGGAACTGCAGGCTACCCCCTTCACATAACTCTAAGGTCATTGATACAAACAATGCAGATATTCCTTCTCAGGGTCAGCATGCGTGACTCGGAGTTTAATAGTCTTTAATGTGTGTCTGAACAGGTCTGGTACACTTGGGAAAATAAATCGGAAACTTCTTTCAAAGTTCAAAATGTGATTAAATATTAAGTGTAGACCTCCTACAAATCAATTAAGATGATAGAAGGCATTTCAGTGATGAGAGGCGGAGCCCGGGCGATTTAGTGGTTGCAGTACCTGTTAATTTCGAAAACTGCATTTTGGATACCTTAAATTATCGCCTCTGAACATTGAAATTCCTATTGGTTGAAGAATCTGTGAAAAGACTGAAGGTGGGGTTAAGAAATCACCTGTTTTACGTCCACACACACAGAGAGCTATGTGTGTGTTTCTCTCCGGCAGAGAGACAGAGAGAAACCAAGCAGCAGGAGGGTTTCTCACAGGGACGAACTTAGAGCCTTGGGAGTCAAGGGGGCACTTTGTTATTAGTAGATAGCAATAAGATAATGAATAAAATAAAATACATAGATGAGACGGGAGAGAAGTATGATGCATGAATGGTGTTTTTAGACAGATTTATGTTAATGGAGTACTGATAATAATGATAGATGTTGAATACAGCATAAACAGGTTTATGGATGATAGAATTAATAGATAATAAAATTATAATAAAATTATGAGACATAATAAAATTACAGAATGAAAATATGTTGTAGTGGTGGAGAATGTGGCCACAGCAAAAGACAACATGCACATTTTAAAGTTGCTATATTCACAGATCTAAATGTAACTACATAAATATAAATTTTGTTTATTAACGACTTGGTAAACGTATCCAAGGTACTCTGTACCATTCTGTTGCAGATAACACAACACTGGTTTACTCGGGATTGGATATTAAGAGAGTGGTAAATAATGAACGGATTAAGATTAAAATAACTGGTTTGATTTCAATAGATCGACACTGAATCTCAATAAAACACATTTCGTACTATTAAAAATAAACACAACAGTGATGTGTCATTGGCAATAGCTGGGACTAAAATCACAATGGTGAAAGAAACAAGAGTTCTTGGAGTGTTTATTGATGAACACTTGACCTGGAAATCGCATATGAGTTACATAAAAGGTTAAATTGCCAAATCCTTAGGAGCATTACATGAAGTCAAATTCTTACTGGTAATTCTGGTTTGTTGGCATTGTACAATTCACTGATTGTTCCATACTTGAATTTTTGTATAGAAATCTGGGGAGCAACATACAAAAAGCTATACACAACCCTTATTTCTGTAGAGATCCATCAAACCCGTTGCTCTTCAAATATAAATTACTGAAATTTCATGATTTGAAAGACTGGAAAATCTTACAACTATGTATAAAGCCAACAAACATTCAGAGGATATTTGTGATTTACTACTAAACTGAAGTTAACCTAAACACCTTTAATAAAAGGGATTTGTAAACAAAAAGCGTCCCTGAGGGAGATAAAACGCACGAAAGCTTGCACTAAACGCGCAACAAGGCCAAATTATTAGGCACAAGCTTAACAACCAAACTATAGGTACACAAAACGGGGTTAATCCCGGTTAATCAAAAAGAGGACTGAAAAGTACGGCAAGCTTTAACCTTACTCAGGAGGAGGAAAAACACAAAACCTCCAGAGAATACTCACACCGAGGTCCACAAACAAACCCAGGAATGAGAGCTGGATCGCGAGCATACCGGAAGCTTCTCCAAACAACTCTAATTATCTCTAACCAGAACAAGAGTCAATGAGAAGCACTAGCTGCTCCACATAAAACTCATATGGTCTCTCCCTCGCATTTACACGTCAGAAAATGTACAAAATTGAGTGTACCAAGTAATTATGAAGAGT
>SSNS01000867.1:95596-111170 GCA_006937985.1 Aphyosemion australe
GTATCCCACACACACCCACACACACACACACACATCTGAACACACCCACTTCCTTATCTCCTACTTTAAATAAACTGTGTTGGCAGCCGCTCGAGGCAGACTGTACTCTGTCCTGAGTTGGTCTGTCACCCTTTGCAAAAGGTTCTATGTCTGTGTCTTATTTGTCTATCTCCCTTATTTCCTCAGCGTCAGACAGTTAGGTGATTGGGACAATCCCTAACAATAGTAAAATGTTGCTATTGTGCTTTTGTATCACCAGATGCTGTTAAAGTCAGACTTGCAGGTTAAAGACTCATATTGATTTTAAAGGTGTGCTTGACTGAAAAAACATTTTTTTATGATTATTTCTGATTATAATCGATCGCTCAGAGTTATTTAATGCAGGCTGAACATGAAAATAGTCTCCTACACCTATCTCCTGCATTAACTAGGGTTACAGCTATTTAATATTTTAGTATTCTAATATTCTATCGAATCCTCTGTCAATTCATCAAATATTCTATTTGAAGACCTTTCAAAATGGAGGAAAAAAATTCTAATGAGTTTTCTACTAGTAACAATGTAATTGTGTCAGATTTTTCTAAATATACACGGATTGACAATAATCCAACCTAAAATTATATTCAAAGATACTGGTAGATATGTTTGTAAATTACATGCTACAATGGCTTGCCGTATTTGCAGCGTCACACTGAGCCGCAATGACTCCAGGGGCCTCATTTATCAAACCTTCGTAGAAACGTTCCTATATTCCCTCCTACGGATGAAATTTAGAATGTGTGTACGAACAGTCAATGCCCTGATTTATGAAACATGCGGTGGCCTCTCGTACGCACGTTCCTCCGCAATCGTCAGATGATAAATCCCACCTGTGCGCATATAGGAACTCGTGCACGTGTATCGTCATTTACATACAGAAACGCCCTGAATTAACCATATTTGGTCACACTACGTCCTCAGGTCGGGAGGGGATTCCCTGGGTTCTTCCCGGAAAAAAAAAGACAAACTTTATTGACAGCGAGATCGAAACACTGGACACTTGACAACGCGTGTATGATCAGGGAGCAGAGGAGGTTCTGGGGGGTTGTTTTATTTGTAAAACAGAATGTGGACTGGAATCGGATCAGTGCGCTGCGCTCACGGAAGAGCCGTTCCCTCTGGAGTGCACTCTGCTCTGCTAAATCCTCCATTAATAATAATAAGAATAAGAAACAATCTTTTATGTAGCGCATCTCAAGCAACATCACGAGGCGCTTCACAAGGACAAAATAATTAAATTAAAACAAAATAAATAAATAAATGATTTAAAACATCATAAACATGGTAAGAGTAAACATTGTGATTACAAAATAACACGAAATCAGCTGTTCTACAGTCAGATTCCCGTGGGTCACGGGTGTTTTAGCACCAATAATGTGACACAGCTGTTTATCCACCAAAATAATTATTTATTGGGTAAAATAATTAGTGAATGAGGAACACGCGTGGATCACTGAGACCTTCAGAATTGCGGTTCCCTCGTTCTGCCACTAGATGCTGTTCCTACGCATGGTCGGAGCTGTTCTTATATTTAGGAACGTTTTCACGCACAAGTACAAATTGGTAAATACCACACAATGCGTAAAATCGTTCCAACGCACGAAATACGCACAGATCTGTACGTAAGTACGGTTGATAAATGAGGCCCCTGGTATTAGCTGCGTCCCTGCTCCACACCGCTGCAGCCATCTACATAAACAGGATGATGGGGATTTTTCTTTCAGTTGAAGAGTTTATTCAGTCTTAGTTTAACGTGAACACGATTAACGTGTTTTTCCTGGTCCCTATTTGAAGCGAAAGTTAGCTTGCGTGCTACGTATTAGCCTATGTCTATGGTATTAGCATTAGCCTACCTGGTCGTGGATTCGTCTGGCTGAAGTGGTTTCCTGTTCAAGGATAACGTTGCGCTGTTATGGTAAGAAAACTCCGTTTTACAATGGAGACAACCATGTTTTCACTTCTTCTGAGTTTGAAATGGTCCCAAACTTTAGACCGCTTTTGCCTTTTGTGAGAGTTTTTGTCTTTATCGTTTTCTCCATCACCGGTGATATCCACCGTTGTGCGCCAGTAAAATGTGTCCGTGTAAATTAGAGTCCGACTGCGGTGCGCATTTAACAAAGCATCGAATCAGTAAATAATAATGATTTGAGGATTTTTTTAAATCGAAACATTTGAGTATTTGTTTCAGCGCTAAATTTAAAATTTTAAATGTTAGTTTGGTGCATTAAAAAAACTTTAAAATAAATAAATAAGCGACGCTTAGCCTGGCGGGGGGGCACGCAAAGCTTGGCAGCCCGCCAGGCTTAAATAGCGCTGGGGGAAACCCTGGTATGGTATGGTACTTTTTCCTTTGCCTCCCTGTACAAGTTCTCTGATTGGTAGCTTTCTTCAGCTTTAGTTTGTATTTACTATTTACAGGTGAAGAAATGGATAATTTTACAATCCCGGTACCTAGGAATCGATACCGGTACTTAACGGTACCTATTTGCGATACTTTTGAGTGTTTAATAATTAATTAAATCTCCTTTTTAATTAAATATTTTTGTTCTCAATATGTAACCATATTTGATAAATATGATAAATAACATACAATTGTTTATTTTATCATCGTAGTGTTGTACAAAATTCTTCAATATGAAAACCTTTAATCACAACTGTTTCTAAATGATGCAAAAATTAAAACCCAGCTCCACGTGCTCCTATTGCTCTGCTTTCCCCTCTGGACTAATTGTGTGATGGTGGGTCCTTGTAGTTTAAGAAACTGCAAATTAAACTGAAGCAAACATCTTTGCTGTGAACTAAATTTACTGTGTATTTTCATTGTGATCTCTGCATTTATGAAGTTTCAATTTGGAAATGTATTTTTAAAAAACTTCCTCTACCATATTATTGTAACAACTTGAATAGAATTATATGTAAACATGACCTATAGTTTCCTCAATTTGTGAATTTCAAGCTGTTGTTGAAATTACAAATGTTTGTAAAGCTTAAGTATGGTCTGCTTTATTGATTGAGCAGTTATTGTATATATCTGAAGTGTAATTGTTTTATTTATTTTCTAAATTTGTGACTGTGAGGATTAAGCAGTTCAGCAGGTATGGCCCACATCCGGCACCCATGGTAGATCTGGCTCACATACCACAATGAATGACGGCCCACCACTGGCCCACATCTGGTTTGCCGGGTCCGAGCCGCCCCTGCCTGAGATGGGCCTGCTGTGGGCCAGTGCAGGTTACCACAACTGGCCCAGTGCTGGAACGGCTCTGGGCCATACATGGCCCACCTCTGGCAAACTGGCCCGGGCCAGTGGGGGCCCCTCATTCATTTGGGTATGTCGGCCAGATGTAAGTGCCAGATGTGGGCCACATCTGGCCCAGACCAATTTTGCTACCTGGGGAGAGGAGCTGGAGGGTCCAGGATGGCTGCAGCTTCCCTTTCAATCTCATTAGAGACTGAGAGGGCAGCCCCCCGGAAGAACTGTGTGTTCTTGGTTATAAATATGTTATAGGGGGGGGACTGCCCTCTCAGCTCATAGCCTCTAACCATGTAGCTGCCACCACTTTTCACATTTGAGGACATGTCCTCAAAAAGAGTTACTCTGGTAACTGTTTGTCCATCAGTGATGGCAGCTACATGGTTATTTTTAACAACCGCAGGTTGTGCAGTGGAACCATCAAAGTTCCACTGCACAACCTGCGGTTTCTCTACCATCTGAACCACCATTATGTGGAGGAGGGGTGGTTTAAAATATGGGGTGGCGGGTTTCTCCTTTAGGAGCTTGTTTAAAGCCATTCTGAAACAGAGAAGACAAAAAACACATTAAGAAACTTAATTTTTTTTTTTTTAACTTTTTATTTATTCATTTTTACATTAGAAACATATTCCCCATCGTACTCAGCATTTATAATATTTGTAATGTTAAGTTCCTTCGGGTTCTTTCTTCTTCATGAGTTCTTTTTATTGTCCCCTGGTCAGTTTACAGTGGTCTTCCTTCGATTGTGTTCTTCCACCTTTATTCTTTTTACTCTTTGTCTTTCTCATCTTTTCTTCTTATTCTCTTCCTTGTTAGCATGTTTTTATTCCTTCCCAACTTTTTCTCTTGAGTACTTATAATGCAAAAAAAAAAAATTACATAAATAATAAAATAAGGTAAAAATAAATGAATCAGTAAATAAAACAAAAATGAAAAGATATATATTTATAATTAAATAAAGGTCGGCTCATCTGCAGGCTTCCCATTACCATTTATATCTCCTATCCATATATTTATTTATTATGTCTCCATTTAGCCCACTGTTTTTGCATTTATTCCTCTTTTAGTTTTAGTCTGTAGGTCAGTGTCTCCATTTCCTGTATTTCTTCAACTATTATCCTCCATTCTTCTATTGTTGGGGTCTCCGGTCTGAGCCATTTCCTAGTGATTGTCTTCTTGGCTGCTATCATAAGTATCTTCATTAAGTATTGATCTCCCTTTGCTATTTCTTCCCGTATGGATCCTAGGTACATTAATTTAAATGTCTGTGGAATATAGTATCCTAATATTATTTTGGTGTCTTCGTATATTTGATTCCAAAAGGGCTTTATTTTTTCGCATTCCCAGAATATATGGGTATGATTGGAGTTTATATTCCCGCAATTCCTCCAACAGCTCATTTGTTTCTGTATTTGTTTACTTGTGATTTTTGGTGTGATAAAGTATCTTATTTGGTTTTGCCAGGCAAATTCCCTCCATTTTTGTGATTGTGTTGTCCTATTTTGTGTTTCCCACATCTCTTTCCATTCTTCTTCCAGTATTTCTTCCTTAATTTCTTTTTCCCATTTTTCTTTGATATAATGCGTTGATTGGTCTTCTATAGTTATTAATGTTTTATATATTATAGATAGTTTTCTTTTGGGAGCTGGTTTTGTATATGTTTGAATCATCATTGTTATTATTCCGTTATCCCCTTGGATTTTGTTTTGAATTTGGTTAGTATAATAGTCTCTTAGTTGTAGGTATCTAAACGTATCCTTGTTTTCCACTTCAAATTTTTCTTTAAGTTCTTGGAAACTATTTAGTACCCCTTTTTTCTGAATTATTCCTATTGCTGTCATTCCTGTCTCATTCCATTTTTTTAAACTATTGTCCATTTTTCCCGGTTCAAAGTCCGAGTCCCACCCAATCCATCTCAGTAATCTTCTTTCTCTATCTATTTCTAGTTTCTTGCTCAACTTCCACCAAGTTTCTAGGCTAAACTTTGTAATTGGGTCCAATATTTCTATATTTTTTATCCAATATTTATTTTTGGTATTTTCCCCCACTAACGTTTGTATTGGTATCTCTTTTCCTTCTGTCTCTATTGTTTTCCAGTGGTTCAAGTTTTGTGGGTCACACCAATCAATGAGTGGTCCGATTTGCGCTGCCTGGTAGTACCAATGTATGTTTGGCACAGCCCTCCCTCCTTGTTCTTTTGCTAGTTGTAGGGTAGACTTTCTAATTCTTGGTTTTTTACTATTCCAAATAAATCTTGATATTTGTTTATTCCATTTGTTGAATTGTATTGTTGGTATTGGTATTGGGAGGGATTGAAACATATATAGGAGTCGTGGTAGTAAATTCATTTTAATGATGTTTATTCTGTCGTGTAATTGTAATGGGTAGGATGTCCATTTGTTTAAATCTTCATTTATCGCTTGGTTTACTTCCTCATAATTTTGTTTAAATAGATTCTTCAAGTCTTTAGTTATGTTGACTCCTAAATATTTGATGTGATTATTGTCCCATTTAATCTTATGTTTATTCAATTCTATTTTTAGTGTGTGATCATATATCAGTGCTTGTGTTTTATGTATGTTGATCTTGTATCCTGAGTATTCCCCATAGGTTTTCATTAAATCTAGTAGGTTCTTTAGGTCATTATTTGGGTTTTTAAGATAGATCAATACATCATCTGCAAAAAGACCTATGGTATGTTCCTTGTTGTTAATTTCTATTCCTTTAATTTCCTCCTCCTGTCTAATTGCCTGGGCTAAAGGTTCAATATATAGTGCGAACAGCGTAGGGCTGAGGCAACAGCCCTGTCTCTTTCCTCTTGTTATCTTTATTTCGTCTGATAATGATCCATTTATTTTAATTCGTGCTCTTGGTTCTTTGTATAGGGCCTTAATACAATTTACTGTTTGTGAGTTGAATCCAAATTTTTTTAATGTTGCATATAGGAATTCCCAGTTTACCCTATCAAATGCCTTCTCTGCATCAAAACTTATTATAGTTGCCGGTATTTTTTTTTGTATTTATTTCTTGTATTATATGTAGTGTTCTTCGTATGCTATCTTGTGTTTTTCTCCCTACTACTTCTCCATTATCATTATCACTCAAATATTCCTTAATATCTTTACTGATCTGTGTTGTTTTTTCTGTATTGTTAAGTATTCCTGTATTTAATTTCCATAGAGTTTTTATTTTTATTGTTTAGATGAATTTTGAGATATATCGCGTTGTGCTCTGATAGGTCAGACCCTCCAATTCTACTCTCCTTTATTATGTATCTACATTCTTTTTGTATAAGAAAGTAGTCAATTCTTGAGTACGTTTTATGGTGTGCTGAGTAGTGGGTGTAATTATTTTGTGTGGGGTTAAGTTCTCTCCATATATCTATAAGTCCCATTTCTTTAGTTATTGTATTTATTAATTTGGTTAGTGGTTTTTTGTATGTTGTGGTACTTGTTGTATCAAGTTGGGAATTCATTATTGTATTAAAGTCTCCTCCGCAGATACAAACCCCCTCCATTTCCATTGCTAGTGTATTTAGCATGTATTCATAGAATTGTTTATTACTTTCCGGCGGTGCATATACATTGGCTAATGTTACCATCTCATTTTCGATCTTTCCTTTGATTATAATAAATCGACCTTCTTTATCTCTGATTTCTTTGACATTTTCATAGTTCTGTGAATTAGATATTAAAATTGTCACCCCTCTTTTCCGGTTGTTAGGGCGTGTATTATAATATGTATTTTTAAACCCAAATTTCTTGAGTTTTTCATGTTCCTTCCGTGATAGATGTGTTTCTTGTAAGAAACTAATCTGTATTTTTTCTTTTTTAATTTTATTTATTATTTTTGCTCTTTTCATTGGATTTCCCAGCCCGTTTACATTCAATGACATTATTTTAATTTCTTGTTTTTTATCGTGCGCCATTTTTATTTATTGTTCTTTCCTCTTTTGTTTTTCCCTTTCTCTTGATATCTCCTCCCTTTTGTCCTTGCAGATGGCCTTCCTGATCTTAAGATAAAGAAAATAAAGATAAAATAAAATAAGACAAAGTGCCCCCACCCCCCTTTTATGAACCCCGTCTTGTAGCAATCAAACTTGGAACCTGTTGCTATAAGATAACTGTCTTTGAACTTCCAGTCTGAGATGCCCTCTAGTGACTCTCTTTCCCTCATCTGGGGGGAATGCCTTCTTTTCAAGAAGGGCCCCCTTTCCTCTCCCTCCTCCTTACTCATTTATCTCTAATCCTTGTCTAATATCTCTCGTTAACCAACATTTTTTTTATATATATATATATATTTCTACCTTTATGTCCGCCTTATTATTCGTGAGCAGTTCTTCTCCTTGTTTATTCTCCTCCGTCTGTCTTTTCTCTTCTGAGTTCGTATTCTCGCAGTCGTTCTCTGACTCTGTTCTCCATCATTCCGCTGTCCCCCACCTTTTTCCAGGTCATCGTTCCCTTCGTATTAGTCTCTTTATTCTTGTGTATTCCTTCTGCTGCCTGTTGGAATCCTTCCACTTCACATCCTCGTGTCTTCAGGTCCCTCACCGCCTCCTCCGCGTTTTCGTAGCTTTTTGTTCCGTCCTCCCAGAAGATGCGCATTCTAGTGTAGGGTGTTTGGAATCGGATTTTCAAGCTTTTTAGCTTTTTCTTTATTGGGAGATATGCCTTTCGCTGTTGCAGGACTTTTGCAGTGTAGTCATGATCGAAGTATACTCCTTCTCCCCCAAATGTAATTTTTTTCTTCTCCCAGGCTTTATTCAGTATCATTTCTTTTATTTTACATTGCTGGAATTGTATTATTATGGACCTGGGTGCCTGACCTTCTCTCGGTTTGGGCGCCTGTGCTCTGTGAGCTCTTTGTATTTGCAGATCTTCTTCTATTCCTAATTCTTTCTTGAGCCATTCTTCCATTATCTCCTTCAACTCGGAGGGTTTTGATTCCGTATTTTCTTTAATTCCATACACCCTCAAGTTGTTCCTTTTTGCTCTTGCTTCGATATCTTCCAGTTTGTCGCTGATGTGTCTCTGTTCTAGCAGCATGTGCTGTATGGCCTTGTTAGCTTCATAGCTCCATTGCTCGAGCTCGTCGGTTCGTGCTTCTCCGTCTCGTATCCTTTCGTTTTGTTCTTTTATTTCCTTGTCCATATTATCGAGGAGTTTATTAATATCTCTCTTGAATTCGGTCAATTCCTTTCTCATTTCTGTTGTAATCTCCTCTTTGTTTGCCTGAAGTTTGGTCTTCATTTCGGCATTTAGCGTTCGTATCTGGAGGCTAATGCTATCCAAGCTAGCTTCTCGTGTTAGCTCCCCGGCAGCCGCCATGGTTAGCATCTGCTTCGTATCCTTACTTATGACTTCTTGCTGCTTTTTATTCTTCCCTTTAGTCGTTGTCCCCCCGCTCATTGTTGCTTCCTCTTCTTATGTATTCTTTACGGTTAAGGCGTTTTCTAGTTCGTTTTTCTGTTGGTTATACGGAGCTGATCCAACTCACATCTGCTTCACTCGCTCTCCATGCCGGAAGTCTCCAAGAAACTTAATTTTAATGGTATACACAAAGTGCATTCAAAGAGTGATTAGGAAATATTTGTTATTCAGATCAAAGCGGCCACCTGCATCTGCTGCGTGAAAGTTAAAAGCTTGCTGTCCCATACTTCATAACATACTTTACATAAAGATATTGAATTAACAATTTATTCAAACCTAAATAAAACAATATCCATCTGGTTGCATTCGAGTTTAAATCAGAAAGTCATCATGAATATTTTTATGTCTTAAGTTTAAAAATTAGCTTAAGTCCAATCTCTACAACTGTTATTTTAAATCTCTCCAAACAGCAGAAAAAAGGAGAGGGAAAAAAGTTGGACTCAGATCAAAGGAGCCACCCACTGCAGTGGGAAAAGTTAACAGCTCACATTGGACAGCTCAAGAACCATGAGGTGCTCCATTACCAACAGATGTCAATCCAACAGAGTGACAAATGAAACAACATTTATTAAAACTTTACATTTTTGACATTTTTCAGTGCTGTGGTTTGTTACAAAACAGGACAGAATTGTTAGATCTACGTTGATGGTTCTTCACAAACTCCGCTAAACAGACTATCTGCTGGCAGGAAGACAGCAAAGACACTGTGGTGCTAACATTTGCACGTAAGTAACCAAATCACGTGGGTCCACCCCATTGGTTGGCAAAAGCATGTAAACAGTACTACACGAGTACTAAACAAAGGGAAAATAGCGCAATGATTAGCCTGGCTTCAGCTAGTTCAAGTCTAGTCCACTTGTAGGAAGATTTAGCGCACCTAGGTGGGGATCATAGACAGCAGTATTTGTTAACTGAATGTTAGCTTACGTTCTCCCTGCTGCTGTTCACCGATGTCAACACGTTGCCAACTTTGCCAGAATTCACCCCGCTGGATGTATAACATGTGATGAACAGAGTTTCACTTCACATTGGAGCTGGTTAAGAAAAAAAACTAAAAAAAAGTCCGGATCTCTATCAGTTTTTTTCGCTTGTGGGGTCACCGGGTTCATGGTTTCCTTCTATTTGGTTTAACGGCGGAGCCGCGGATAGCATAAACAAACCTTTGAAGTCTCGAGGGATTTTGTGATCTCGCAAGTTTAGCGAGGACCTCGGCGGTGAAGCCGCTTCGTGGCTGAGATTGTCCCGGTGTGCGCTGGCAAGCAGCGAAAATCGAGAGTAAACGGTCAATAGTAAATCATACGAGAGCCCTTCTGGCCAATTAGAGGCGAGAAAGGCGCCATCTTAACTTCTAGGAGAGACCTTATATATACAGTCTTTGGGAGAGACCTGACCATGGCGTTTGGGAAGGGGAAAACACAGTGGCGGGAACGTATTTGTAACTGCTAGCTAACATTCTAAGCTAGTTTAGCGAAAATGTGCAGTCACCCTGTAGGATCCAAACCAATGAGACCCATTTGAGGATTAGTAAAAAGTAGGATTTTATATATAAGCTTTGGCAACTTCCACAACCGGACTTCATTTATTTATTTGTGACACATAACTTGTTTAGCTGGAGTAAGCCATAAGAGGAAATACATTAAATTGTATACTACACCGTTTAACGGTCGACGTTGTGACAGCATATCTGACCTGTAATGACGGCATTCAGCCACTCACTCATTCCCGGAGGAGAAAATAATAGTAAACTTTTTTCAAAATAGTTTACTTTCTAGTTTAGTTTCTAAATAGTTTGGGGGTTGTTGAAATAACACACTCAGTTTTTCGTGTAGATTTAGACTAGATGTTACAATATGTTATGGCGGTTGATGAGAATTTTGACGAACTTAAAAAAAAAAGTAATTCGTGATTTGTACTTATGCTTTCAATCAGTCGGTAAGGTGAAATTGTGAAGAATTTTAGTATTTCTGTGGGTTGAAATGTGAGGACAAGGCCACCTACCTCTCAATGATTGGGCAGAAGTCAGACTGACAGGATCGTAGAACTTCCAGTCCGTTTCAGCGACTGACCGGCACGCGCTGGTCGTTGTCATGGTGATAGAATCCTTCCTTGAAGAAAACCTATTTGCTGTCGTGATATCCCAATGCCTTTACTTTTAATGACATTTAATGTTCGATTAAACTTTTAATCTTTCTATTTACAAACCAATCATTACATTAACGTATGAAAAAATCACGGGATATAAATATATGTTTTGACATATTTTTATCTAATCAGTTTTAGAAATATCAATGTAAGAGCTAGCTTGGGCCACATTACAGCGCCAATAACTGAACTATGATCATCCCTGATATGGTGTGTCTGTGTTGGTCAAGTGGAAAGTGCATTGCTCTGTTGTGCAAGAGGCCCGGGTTCGAAACTTGTCACTTCTTCGCTTTTAATTTTTTATTTTTACATTATGCTACAGCAAATATGGCACAGATTGGCAGAAGCATTTCCCAATTTGAAGGAATACCAGAACAGGCTGCTATATAATTAATAATCAGAAAAGATACATAATAACAAAAAACAAAACAAAAAAAAGGTGGGGGGACACAATACAATTTATATTATTTTAAGGGGCTTCAAGAAGGTTCAAGTCATTAATTACATGAAGCAGAGTCACAGCTTCTTTAAAAGTCCCAAAGACAATGTCATTGTTGGACAGTTCATTAAGATTTGGTATCCTTGAGAAAAGCCAGAAGTGTACATCATCCCAAAGGGCTTGACTGTATTTACAGTCATAGAATCAATGAACAGTAGATTCATTATAACAGAAGGAACAAGAGTTATCATCAATGGCAAGCAATGTCTGAGTATTTCTTTTGAAGGATAGATTCCTGAAAAAGACTAGAAATGGACTTCCTTGGCTTTAGGGGGAATTGGAAGTTTTAGATAATTTGTTCTAGTTTTTTTCTTTTAGAGTGTTGCAGAACCTATGTGCAATCGAGTTCGGGTAAAATTTATAGGGAAAAAGGACATTAGTGAATAGTTTCCTGATTATAGGGTTTTTAAATCTGTTTGCAGTGATGTTGTTACCCTCAATCAAAAGCCCAGGAAGAACAGGAGTTCTTAAAATAGAATTTTGACAAGAGTGACAGGAACTGACTTACTAAAGATGCTACATGCTAGCTCTATACTAGCCAAAGTTAGCACAATGAGGAAATGTCATCAGAGTGATAAGTTAAGATCATGGGTGTTTTTTATGTCTGAAATGCAAACCAGCATCTGGTTTAAGACCAGAACCAGGATCAGAACCAGCATATGGATCAAACTCAGGGCAAGACTAGAGCCAGGGTTAGATAAGAAAAAGGAACAGAACAAACACCCAGACCTGAATCAGGATCAGAACACAGACCAGAATCAGAACCAGGGCTAGACTTTTAATCATGAATTCTAAGAGTTTCTATTTATCTCAGTCATAAAATGGATCCAAATCCTGCTCATTTTACAGCAGTCTGACCAGTGGCGCTGTGGTTCAGCAGCGTGACTAGCACCCAGAAGACCTGGGTTTAAATCCTGCTGCTGACTTCTCTGACTTTTTTCTTACAAAACTATTGTACTGAGTTCAGTCACATGTTTTAAGTCATTTCTATTTCTCAAACTTCAGATAGTTCATCTCACAACAGTCTGTCCTGATCTTACAGTCATTGTTAAAAGTCATCTTCATTCTCCCTGTCATTTACCTGATCAGCCAAGTAACTGTTTCTTTCAATTTCACCTTTCTTTTTGTTATTGTTAACTATTTTAATTCTATTTAACCAACATTTGGCCCAGCTTCAATCTATTTTTCTTCTTTCCACCATTGTTTTGTGTTATTTTAAGCAAAAATAATTTCCTTTCACCCTTCTATGCTCTGTTTTAAGCCTTTTTCCTCTATTAAATATATCTTTTGTGCAGTATTTAGTTATTTTTCCTTCTTTCTAACCAACATTTTACCTTATTTAAAAAGCTTTTATTGTTCTTTATTTTTTATTTCTGAGTCCTAAAATGTGGTTAGTTCAGCAAATAAAATATATGAACTAATTTTGAAGCATTTCATCTCAGTTTAAAGATTATAATTTAACAAAACAACAACATTTCATTTGTTTTTGGTATGTAACTTAGCTTTTACTATGTTAAGCTTCCTGGTTTTGGTCATATTTAGTGTAGTTGGAACATTCTAACTTGTTTTAACAGCAAAATCCTTTAGCCTTCAGCAAATTCTATTTTTATTTCCAGTTCAGCTGATGGTGAAACATCAAAGTTAAACATTTTCTGCTAACATTTCTGCTCTTCCTAACAGTTTAATTTTGATTTCATTCTGCTAACTTTGACAATTGAACTCAATTTCAGCTTCACTTCAGTTAGGCATGTTAAGCTGTCAGCTTCAGAATTCAGCATACGCTGCTAAATTCACAGTTCAATTAATTGTGAAAATGTAACTAATAGCTTTTTTAACTGTGTACGGAGATTTCAGCTTTCTGCTGTTTAGCAGTTTTTCTTGATTCTTCACCTACTTTTTGAGCTTCATAACAATTCTTACAGATTTTTGCTCCTAACTCTTCAAATCCATTCAGCTAATTTTGACAATTAAGCTCAATTTAAGCTTCAGTTCATTTCTTAAGCAGTTTCAGCTATCATTTTCAGCAATCAAGCATTCAAACGCATTTCTGCAAGAAATGCAATTTATCTAGTTAGTTTGAATGCTTGGAAAGCATTCAAAGTATTGAGTTTCTCCTCCTCCATTTTTCAGATTCCGTACGTTTTTTGGCATCTAACTAGTGTCACACTTTTTACACTATTTACACAAATTTGGTATCAAACCGTTCAGCTCGTTCAGGTCATGCCGGGTATGACTTTTGGTATTGATATCTTCAACCGTTTCCGAGATATTCAGCTTTTTCTGCGATTTTTCAGCCCATTGAAATGAATGGAAAATGCTTCAAATCCTCAATTTTTTCACAAAATCGTTCATCTTTTTGACCTCTTACTTGCCAGGGTTAACTTCTGTCATGTCCTGTGTCCTCGTCTCCCCAGCATTCATTTTAGTTATCCTCCTCTTATGTCATTGGCCCTTTGACCCCTGTGTTTCTCTTGCAGTTTCACCCCCTATGTTAGTGATCATTTATGTTTAGTTCATCTCTCTTAGTTTGTTTTTACATTCTGACCGTGTTCAGTTATCAGATTATTTCTCAGTCATTTCTTGTTTAGATTTTCAATTCTGCTTTCATCCCAGGCTCTTTGTGTTATCTGGTTTTGTTCCATTTTGATTATTCGTATTAGTGTCCCTGTCTTCAGTTATTCTTAGAATAGTTTATTTCTTTCAGCCCTTGGTTCTAGTATATTGTTTAGTTATTGTCTTAGTGTTATCTGGTTCAGTCTTTGTTTTTGTATTACCTTCCAACCCTCAGTCAACTAGTCGCACCTGTAGGTCATCAGTAATCATCACACCTGCTCCTTGTTCACTCCCCTGTCTATTTAAACCAGTTCTACTCTCAGCTCCTTGTCGGTTCCTTGTGTTTATCTGGGTTTGTCTGCGTTTATCTGTATGTTACCATCAGTTACTTGCGTTTGTTACATCCCCGCTTTTCCTGCCTGCCTCCCTGTGTTTGCACCTGCTGATTTTTGTTCCTGCTCCAGACCACGGCTGTGAATAAAACATTCTCACCTTTTCAACTCTACCTGGCTGCCTCCTGGATATTTCTGCATTTGGGTCCTACAACAACCTCCCACCACATGACAACTTCAACCTAGAGACTTCATTCAACTTTTAACAAACTCAAAAGAAGTTCAACTATTTTAGTTTCCTTCAGCTTCTTGATATCTTTTACGGTTTTTCTATAATCACAGGTTAAACTTGAGGTACGATTTTGGAAAGTTCAGGAACGTCTCCTCCTCCCCCCATTCAAAATAATAGGGCCAAAAACAGACTTTGCTTCAGACCGTGTCCTGAGAGAACCGTAGAACCGAGGGAAATGAGACTTGCGCTGGATTAAAGCTGACGGATTTTCCTCCGTTTTGATGTATAATTTATGGACGTACTCCAAAAATTGTGGTCGTAGCGTTAACTGGTTTGGAAAGGTTTTAAAATATTTCTCCTTCCAGCAGCTGAGCTGTGCTGTCCCATATATGGTCATGCCGTTCCCACTGTGACTGACAGCTTCAGATCTGAATCCAGAAAAGTAATTTCTGCTACATTTTTTGGGGTAGATGCGTAATTTTCTCAAAAACAGTAGGTTTATTTGTCTGCTTCGATAGGATGTCTTCGATTTTGCTGTAGCTGCCACGGTTTTTGTGCTACGAGGCTCAGAAGGAGGAGTGATCCTGATTTTCTCCCATTGGCCCCCATTCAAATAATTTTCAGATCTTGTGCTTCGACTGCTGACTGAGAGCTAAACTGTACTCGTCATATCTCCTACAATATTAAAGATAGGCATACAAAAATCCACACAGAGCACCATCAAAGCCTTCGGCTGCTGACGGTTTTGGAATTTTTCGAACCGGTGCAATAGTTTTCGAATGGTGATGCGAGGTTCGAGGCCTGCAATTTGATGTTTGGAGCTTCAGATCTGGAGAACGGCAGATTCAGATGATTTTCTCTAAACAAAAATCTGCTACGACCACATTTTTTTGAGTACACTCATCAATTACTCAAAAACAGTAGTTTTACTCGTCCGCTTCGATGGGATGTCTTCGTTTTAGCTGTAGCTGTCACGGTTCTTGAGTTACAAGCGTCAGAAGGAGGATTCAGCCACATTTTCCTCCCATAAAAAACAGGCATTTTCTGCTCTGTTCTAAGTCAGACAGCTGAAATTGTCTCCTCATATCTCCTACA
>SSNS01000867.1:111333-136430 GCA_006937985.1 Aphyosemion australe
ATACAGTGCATTGCAGTAGTCGAGTCTAGACAGGACAAAGGCATGAATAACAGACTGTAAATGTTCCCTGGACAGCAGGGGCTTGATCTTAGCTAGGCGTCTCAAATGAAAAAAACTGGAACGTACCACCATGTTAATTTGAGCATCAAATTTCAGTGAGGAATCAATTTTTACACCAAGATTGGTAACAATATTTCTCTCATACTGTGCCAAAGGGCCAAGGTCCACAGTGGAGGCTGCACCCACTAGCGTACCTGGACTGAGCACTATTACCTCAGTCTTATCACTGTTCAGATGCAGGAAGTTGGACGCCATCCAGGACGTGACATCATTTAAACAATCCAGAAGAGGAGAAATGGATCCACTAGCTCCTCGGCGGATAGGGAGATATAACTGACAGTCGTCAGCATATAGGTGAAATCTCACCCCATGTCGACGGAGTAGATTCCCCAGAGGCAGGAGATACAATGCAAACAATAGAGGGGCCAGGACAGATCCCTGCGGCACACCCCATTGCAGGTCCACCCAGGATGATGATGCCTCACCCATCCTCACACAGAAAGTCCTGCCCTTAAGGTATGATTGAATCCATTTCAGGGCTAACCCTGAGATCCCCACCCAGCTCAACAGTCGGTCCAGAAGAATGTCATGATCGACCGTATCAAAGGCCGCAGACAGATCTAACAACAACAGAACAACTGCATCACCCATGTCACTTGCCAAATAGGCGTCGTTGAGAACCATGAGGAGAGCAGTCTCAGTACTGTGACCAGCTCTGAACCCCGACTGGAAAGTCTCCCAGACCTCTTGAGTGTTCAAAAAAGCAACTAGTTGAGAATACACAACTCTCTCCAGCAGCTTTGATAGAAAAGGGAGATTCGAGATGGGCCTATAGTTAGTCAAAATGGAGGCATCCAGTCCTGATTTCTTCAACAATGGATGAACAACAGCCTTCTTCAGGGAAGCCGGAACCACACCAGAACTAAGACTACCATTTATAATAGCCAAAAGAAATGGTGCCAGCACAGAGAACGTTTCCCTGAATACCCTGGGAGGGAGAACATCACATGGAGAACCAGATGGCTTCAGCTGGCGGACCAGCTTCTCCAACTCAGACATGGATACAGGCTGAAAAAGTCCTAGCAGGGCCCGAGGCGGCACTGGGATCACCGAAACGGTCTGGGAATGATCGATATCAGTTCTAATAGTTGAAACTTTATCAACAAAAAAATGAAGAAAGTCATTACAGTTTGAGGCAGTCGGAGGTAGCACACTAAAATCAGAGTGAGAAATGTCCAGAAAGGAATTCACTACTTTAAACAAAGTACGTGAATCGTGAGAGTTGGAATCCACAATGTCAGCAAAAAATTTCTGCCTAGCTTGCTTGACACCTTTCTGGTATTTGAACAGTGAATCTCGATACAAAACACGAGAAATTTGGAGTTTGTCTTGCTTCCATTTGCGTTCTGCCCTCCTGCAGGCCCGCCTGCAAGCTCGAGTCTCATTAGACAACCAGGGTTCAGTCCTGCGTCTCGATTTCAAAAGTCCAATAGGTGCAATCTCATCCAGGATGGTCATACAGAGCTTGTCAAACTGCATGCAGAATTCCTCAGTGCAGACAGGCACTGAGAATAACTTTTCCCCTTCCACTGATAAGATCTCACTAAACCCAGCAATCCTAGCAGGATTTAAAACACGGCCACTCCTAACAAGAGGAGATGTCACAACTGGCAAGCAAGGAGCTTTAAAACTGCATAAGATGGGCGAGTGATCTGAAAACACAGGACTCAAAATCTCCACATTAACAGGTAGGCCAAGAGTAAGTACCAAATCCAGAGTATGACCCTGTATATGTGAAGGACCCAGAACCCCCTGTGACAAACTAAAAGAACTGAGCAGATGTAAAAAATCTTTAGCCATTGGCTTGTCCGGGCAGCACACATGAATATTAAAATCACCCACAATCAAAACATGACCGTACTTCATCGCATTTACAGCCAAGAACTCTGCAAAGTCTTTTAAAAAGTCCACATTAAACTTAGGAGGACGATATATCAAAGCCACAAATAGCAAAGGAGGCGGGCCAAGTTCAAACAGGCACATTTCAAAGCTGGAAGGTGGATTCAGAGGAAAAAGTTGTTTACAGCTAAAACCAGATTTATAAATGACAAGCAGTCCACCACCTCTGCCAGAAGGCCTTGGAACATTAAAACAACTACAGTCCACAGGTAGTAGTTCCAGCAACGCACCCGAGTCCCCCATTGGCATCCAGGTCTCACAAATACATAAAAATCCCAGCTGTTGAGAATCAAAGAAATCCTTTAAAATAAAAGTTTTGTTCACTACCGACCTGGCGTTGATCAGGCCAAGCCGGACTGACGGCGAAGAAGTTAATCCATCAGCTTTAGAGTCAGCAGATACGGACAAAGCTTCCACACCAGGTACAGGGCGCAGATTTGCCTGATTCGCACCTCTCCATCGGTAACGAGGCATCGGATGATTACGCTGCATCGGCGTCTCGAATCCCGCTAAGTGCACTAGGCAGGACGAAGGTGGATCCAGCAAGCGAGATAGCGCCACAATGCGGCTTCCAGGCCCAGCCAGCGCCGCAAGATCCTTCCAGGACCGAGGCGGCACGGCGCGCAGACGCGTACTCCTCCCGCCACGGCATCCCCGGCGCCTCCGACGCCTCCTCCAACGACCCTGGGCCAGAACACGCCACGGAGGAACATGCGGCGCCGAGCTGCTCCGAGACAGAAATGGCCCACTGGACTCCCTCCAACCCGCTGTAGCCCCCAGAGGCACCGATCCAACACATGGACGAAGCTCCAGGAGAGTCGCTCGATCGTAAGTCAACAAAAGAGCAACATCACACACAANAATAAAATCAAGACCCCAAATGAGAAAATGCCTGGACATAATAATGGGCCTTCAGACGGGACTTAAAAATCTGAAGGGAAGGCGCCAGCCTAACAGTCAGAGGAAGACCATTCCACAAGGATGGTGCAAGGACAGCGAACGCACGATCTCCCCTTGATTTGCACCTGGAACGAGGGACCACCAGTAATTCCTGGTCAACAGAGCGAAGAGAGCGGGTGGAGAAATGCCTATGTAATAGTGCCGATAAATAGGCAGGAGCAGTACCATGAAGAGCCCTAAAAGCAAGAATCAGTACTTTAAACTTTGCTCTGTACTGCATGGGAAGCCAGTGTAGTTTCGCCAAGACCGGTGTAATATGATCATGGCGTCTTGTGCCTGTCAAGAACCTAGCAGCTGAGTTTTGGACCAGCTGTAGGCGAGCAATCGCACCCTGACTCAGACCGGCATACAGTGCATTGCAGTAGTCGAGTCTAGACAGGACAAAGGCATGAATAACAGACTGTAAATGTTCCCTGGACAGCAGGGGCTTGATCTTAGCTAGGCGTCTCAAATGAAAAAAACTGGAACGTACCACCATGTTAATTTGAGCATCAAATTTCAGTGAGGAATCAATTTTTACACCAAGATTGGTAACAATATTTCTCTCATACTGTGCCAAAGGGCCAAGGTCCACAGTGGAGGGTGCACCCACTAGCGTACCTGGACTGAGCACTATTACCTCAGTCTTATCACTGTTCAGATGCAGGAAGTTGGACGCCATCCAGGACGTGACATCATTTAAACAATCCAGAAGAGGAGAAATGGATCCACTAGCTCCTCGGCGGATAGGGAGATATAACTGACAGTCGTCAGCATATAGGTGAAATCTCACCCCATGTCGACGGAGTAGATTCCCCAGAGGCAGGAGATACAATGCAAACAATAGAGGGGCCAGGACAGATCCCTGCGGCACACCCCATTGCAGGTCCACCCAGGATGATGATGCCTCACCCATCCTCACACAGAAAGTCCTGCCCTTAAGGTATGATTGAATCCATTTCAGGGCTAACCCTGAGATCCCCACCCAGCTCAACAGTCGGTCCAGAAGAATGTCATGATCGACCGTATCAAAGGCCGCAGACAGATCTAACAACAACAGAACAACTGCATCACCCATGTCACTTGCCAAATAGGCGTCGTTGAGAACCATGAGGAGAGCAGTCTCAGTACTGTGACCAGCTCTGAACCCCGACTGGAAAGTCTCCCAGACCTCTTGAGTGTTCAAAAAAGCAACTAGTTGAGAATACACAACTCTCTCCAGCAGCTTTGATAGAAAAGGGAGATTCGAGATGGGCCTATAGTTAGTCAAAATGGAGGCATCCAGTCCTGATTTCTTCAACAATGGATGAACAACAGCCTTCTTCAGGGAAGCCGGAACCACACCAGAACTAAGACTACCATTTATAATAGCCAAAAGAAATGGTGCCAGCACAGAGAACGTTTCCCTGAATACCCTGGGAGGGAGAACATCACATGGAGAACCAGATGGCTTCAGCTGGCGGACCAGCTTCTCCAACTCAGACATGGATACAGGCTGAAAAAGTCCTAGCAGGGCCCGAGGCGGCACTGGGATCACCGAAACGGTCTGGGAATGATCGATATCAGTTCTAATAGTTGAAACTTTATCAACAAAAAAATGAAGAAAGTCATTACAGTTTGAGGCAGTCGGAGGTAGCACACTAAAATCAGAGTGAGAAATGTCCAGAAAGGAATTCACTACTTTAAACAAAGTACGTGAATCGTGAGAGTTGGATTCCACAATGTCAGCAAAAAATTTCTGCCTAGCTTGCTTGACACCTTTCTGGTATTTGAACAGTGAATCTCGATACATATCACGAGAAATTTGGAGTTTGTCTTGCTTCCATTTGCGTTCTGCCCTCCTGCAGGCCCGCCTGCAAGCTCGAGTCTCATTAGACAACCAGGGTTCAGTCCTCCTGCGTCTCGATTTTAAAAGTCCAATAGGTGCAATCTCATCCAGGATGGTCATACAGAGCTTGTCAAACTGCATGCAGAATTCCTCAGTGCAGACAGGCACTGAGAATAACTTTTCCCCTTCCACTGATAAGATCTCACTAAACCCAGCAATCCTAGCAGGATTTAAAACACGGCCACTCCTAACAAGAGGAGATGTCACAATTGGCAAGCAAGGAGCTTTAAAACTGCATAAGATGGGCGAGTGATCTGAAAACACAGGACTCAAAATCTCCACATTAACAGGTAGGCCAAGAGTAAGTACCAAATCCAGAGTATGACCCTGTATATGTGAAGGACCCAGAACCCCCTGTGACAAACTAAAAGAACTGAGCAGATGTAAAAAATCTTTAGCCATTGGCTTGTCCGGGCAGCACACATGAATATTAAAATCACCCACAATCAAAACATGACCGTACTTCATCGCATTTACAGCCAAGAACTCTGCAAAGTCTTTTAAAAAGTCCACATTAAACTTAGGAGGACGATATATCAAAGCCACAAATAGCAAAGGAGGCGGGCCAAGTTTTTGGAATCTTTCTAATCGGTGCAATACTTTTTGAATGGTGATGAGAGGTTCCAGGCCTCCAATGTGACTGTTGAAGCTGCAGATCAGCTGCAGGATCCGATGACTTTCTCTAAAGAAAAATCTGCTACGACCACATCTTTTATAGTTCATGTGTAATTTTTTTCAAAAACAGAAGTTTTTTTTGTCAGCTTCGATGGGATGTCTTCGTTTTAGCTGTATCTGCCACGGTTCTTGAGTTACAAGCGTTCAGCCACATTTTCCTCCCATAAAAAACAGGCATTTTCTGCTCCAGACAGTAGAAATCATCTCATCATTTCTCCTACAAATATTCTAGGTAGGCACACAAAAAATTCAATATAGCACCACCAAAGCCTTCTGATGCTGACGCTTTTGGAATTTTTCAAATCGGTGCTATACTTTTCGAATGGTGATGAGAAGTTGGAGGCCTCAGATCGGACATCAGCTTGGACTCAGGAAACCAGCCGTCCACCATCCCTGGTCTTTGATTGGCTGAGAAAGTTTTGAAACTTTAAAGTTCAATTTCTGCTCTTTCTAACAGTTTATTTTTTTATCTCATTCTGCTAACTTTGACAATTGAACTCATTTTCAACTTCACATCAGTTCTAATCCATGTTCATCTATCAGTTTCAGCTGCTAAATTCACAGTTCAGCTAATTGTGAAAATTTAACTATTAAATTAATCCTACTCAAATACCAGCTGTTTAAACATTTCAGCTGTCCAGTTTTTTAAACTGTGTAGTGAGATTGCAGTTTTCTTCTGTTTAGATTTTTTTTCTCTTTTCTCAACTTACTTATTTGGCTTTATTACACTTGTTAGTGATTTTTTGCAACTAAATCTTTTCAGTTCATTTTTACAATTACGCTAAATTTTCGCAGCAGAAAGCTGCTTATTTCAGTTCAGCTACTCAGCTTCAGTTTCAAAATTCAGCATATCCTGCTAATTTCACAATTCAACTAATTGTGAAAATGTAACTACTTATACTCAAATATGAGCTGTTTAAACATTTTAGCTACTCAGTTTTTTTAACTATGTTTAGAGATTTCAGTTTTCTGCTGTTTAAGATTTTTTTCTCTATTCTCTACTTACTTTTTGGGCTTTTTAAAACTTTTTAGCAATTTTTGCTCCTAAAACTTCAAATACATTCAGCACATTTTGACAATTAAGCTTATTTTTAGCTTCAATTCAGCAGTTTCAGCTATCGTATTCAGCAATAAAGCATTCAAACGCATTTCTGCAAGAAATGCAATTTATCTAGTTTTCTTTTTCTTAACGCTTTTATCTTCATATAGATAAATTCCAGGTCCCAGATAACAGACAAGGGGGTTTTCAAATAAAAGAAAACTATAACGTAATGACCATACAATGATAAATGCACAATAACAAAAGTACAAACGATACATTTTACTAAAATTAAACCTTACTGATAAATTGCATTTTATTTTTCAAATAATTTCGAAGTCTTTAAGCCTTTTTAATTATAATCCAGTAGAAAAACTCAAGGAGAATCAGGCCTAGAATAAGCATTGATAAAGTCTGAGTAGCAGTGCTGTGCTAATAGCTATCAGGTTTACATAACTGACAAAGATAAAGTTATTATTGAACCAGTTTTCAAACAAATATTTTTATTCTTCAACGTAATCTTCCTGTTGTTGCTCATGTGACATACATGAGGTAAAAAGTTGTTTTAAAATGATAAAGGATAAAGTTAGTAATAGTGAATGTGGTGATGTTTTTTCTTCTAAAGCTCTGAATGTTAACATGTCATTTTCTCTGGTTAGACTGATGTTCCCAGATGTGGAGTCTCTGGAATGGCTGCAGTGGCAGATGTCCAACGGCTCGCTGGACTAAGATTGTGCTGAAAAGATGCAAACTTCTACTAAAGGAGTCATTCAAATTTGGATGCACAGATCTTCATGACAGGCTAAGGTACAGCACCACTTTCTTGTTAAATAAATGTTTATTAGGGAGACAATAATAGAAGCAAAGGGCAGCAAACAATGAAAACGTGGCTGGCATTCTAAAGCTAGGCGTACAGTTTTTTTTACTCTTTTCTCCACAAACAGTAGCACAAATTGTCAAGAAGGCATGTTTGCTGTAGTTCTGTTAAATAAAAATGGATCCAACTGTTACTTCCTTTAATTCTTCTTCCTCCTCCAAACCTCCATAAACCCCTGCATGTCAAGCCCACAACTACGGCAATCCTGAAGGACAACAGACATCAATAACAGATGCAAAGGTTCGATGTGTTGCGTTAAAAGCTATTTTTAGCAAATTTTTTGGTTTACCAAGAATACGACTTAAAAGTCACACAGTATACGCCCGGCTTAAGCCTGCCCTCCTTCAACATTTCAGCCTGGGAACGTTATTAACCTCAACTCTTATTGCTTCAACAGGTCATCTGAAAAATGCTTCTTCCTTGTGTGTAAACATGTCCTGTAGAGACAAACGTTCTAACCAAATTAGAAGCTATTGGAACCATAACATATCTGAACATTACAGTCGTGTTTCATCACAACAGAAATCAGCAGATTGTCTTACTGACTACACTCTGAACATACATATCAATAATTAATTAGTCATATAGTTTTTAAAGCCATTCTAATGTAGTAATGTCAGGCTTCTGCTCCTGCTGCTGGCTGTTCTGATTTCTTCTGTCATCTTTAACTGCAGGAATGTGGACGCTGTGAAGAAAAGTGGGATTCTGTCTGTGTCATCTAGGGATCAGATGAAGGTAACTATTGAACAGAATCTTCTAGTAGAAATTGCATGCTCTTATTAATTAACATGTTTCCACTTTACTCTCTGCTTTCAACTCTGTTCAAACAGAGACTTTTCCTGTGGCAGAATCCGTCCTCGTCTTTGAACCTAAAACTCTCAGCTCTTAACGCTGAATTTAAGTGACCAGTGGGTAAATTCATCAGTCATCACTCACATGTACATGTGTTCTCACACACACATCTTATAAAAGTTGTTTTATTGAGGGTTTTTTCCCCTATTTCATCAGATCTGTGAGCTACGGGGGCAACTAAAGAAGTGACTGGTGTCTGAGCCATAAGGATATGGAAAGGGGAGACGAGGCCTCTAGACTCAATGGGATGCTCCCAGAGGTAAGATTATGAGGGTCCACCACAGACAATATTCTAAATTACCTCTCATACACACACGTGAGAAAAAAACTCTTATCCTAACACGTGAAAACTTTTCATACATACACATAGTGACGTGCCACTGAAGCCTCATGAAGCACTTCGAAGCATTCTCTAATGATGTGAGGCCTCGAACACATTAGCTGTGGCGCCATCTAGTGGTAATATTACAATGCATTAAAATGCTTCACACATTGTGTCTGAGGATGTCACTGCTGGCAAAAGTGCATCAAATCAGATTTTTCCTGAATCTGAACAGCACAGATCTGATTTTTTCAAATCTGACCCAGGTCACTTTCATTTGTGGTACTGATTCTAATACATATCTAATGTTCCAATCTAGATGTATTTATATAGCACATTTATCAACAGCATGACAGCTGACCAAAGTGCTGAACATAAAATAAAAACAGATAGTCAAGGGGAAGATAATAGAAAAATACAAGTTAATAGATAAACACAGCAATGTAAGTAAAAACAAATACAAAATACTAAAAGCAACATAAAAGACAAAAAAGTTAAAAACCTAAGAGACACAAAAACCATAAAGCCAATCATTCATTCATTCATTCATTCATTCATTCATTCACGCTACAGTCCTGTCCATAGAATCAAATACCAAAGGTGATAGTGAAGAAGTGAGTTTTAAGGCCAGATTTAAAGAGATCGATAGAGGGAGCCGAACGAACCGAGAGTGGCAGCTATCCCAAAGCTTCGGAGCTGCGTGAGCAAAAGCACGCTCACCACCTCATCTTTGGAACACACAGCAGGAGTTCATCAGCAAAGCAGAGAGACCTAGAGGGAGCATATGAATTGAGGAGTTCTGCTAGATAACCGGGAGCTCTGTTATGGACAATTTTGTAAGTAAATAAAAGAATTTTGGATCTCACCCTGTATGTCACTGGGAGACAGTGCAGCTCGGCTAGAACCGGGGAAACGTGACAACATTTCTTTGTCCCTGTAAGGAATCTGGCAGCTGCGTTTTGGACCTTCTGAAGGCGGCTGATCGCAGTCTCATTTACACCAATCAGAAGGGAATTAGCATAATCAAGCCTTGACGTAATAAAGGTGTGAATTATGTTTTTGAAAGCGACTGCAGTCTAAACAGTCATGTCCCAGTGAATAAACTTAATACCGGATATTTTCAGTGAATAATAATTCAGGAAGACCGCAGGAAAAAGAAGTAAATTTAGTTTATGGTTTTTAAAACAGTTTCAAGCCCAAAACGGGAGACTTGACAGGTGTGATCCTGAAAATGTGGATGAACTCTGTCAATAAAGTCTTTTCACATCACAACTCCACACAGACACATGGACCAAACTAAAACAACCCACAAATCACTGCGAGGTTCGGCAGCTTTTATTTTGAAAGTGACAGAAAATGAACCAGTCACGTGACTCAGGCAAACCGAGGCTTCGTTTGTCATCAGTCACGTGGTTTTCTGCGAAATGAAGCAAGCCTTGCAGTGGGGATTCATGGACACGCCCCCTTCCTGCTCGATACAAGCCTCGAAGCCTCGCTTCATTTGTCCCATCACTACATACACATAAAAAACTTATTTTCACGTGTGAGCATGAACGGTTTTGTGTGAGATGGTCAATCTGTCTGGTTTGAAAATAGCAGGAATTTATTAGGTGATTGTGGTCAATATTTTATTCATTTGGAACATAGAAACCAAACCAGTGCATTATTTGGAGCACCGTGAGGTGTGATTGGATCTTTCCACTGTTTTTCAGATGCTGATGACCATCCTGGAGGATGAAGGAGTGACGAGGCTACGAGCTGAGCTCATGAAGCCAGGGGCATCCTTTCTCAAGTCTTTCATCATCATTATTATTGTTCTTGGCTATTTCTACTTTTAGGGGGTTTAGTGATATAAATAAAGTTTATTGCAAAAATGAGAACTCTTGTCAAGTTGCTAATGTTACTAGTATGATGGTGTCATGAAAAAAAATGTCATCCCAAAAGGTAATGTCAGAGTTTTAGCAGAGTTTGTTGGTTTTTAAAGTAAATTAATAATAATTGATGCACAGGTGATGACATGTCCCAGAGGGTGATGGCTACTGGCTGGAAGGATCTCCTGAAACTTTCTGTGCTCCAGCAGACTCAAAGAAGACTTTTAACACTCTGCTGTGAACCTCTCTGTTCTGTAGAGGATGTAACTGTTATGTTCTACAGCTTTTACAGCAGGGGTAGGCAGCTCTGATTCTTGTGGCTCGCTATCCTGCATGTTTTAGTTTCCCTGTTGGGAAACAACTAAAACATGCTGGATAGCAACCCTCTAGGACGAGGATTGCCCACCCCTGTTCTACAGCATTGTTTAGATAATCAGTTACATTTGAACTAGGCTACATTATAAAAATACTGCAATACTTTAAACACTTGAATTTGAACATTGGAGTTCAATAAAGATGAACACGCATTTATTAAATGTCATTACTCACTGTTTGATTCTCATTGAATGACTCCACTGATTGGTGCCCTGGTGTGTTATAAATTAGGCTTTAATGTTTTATATAAGGGGCATTTATGAATAGATTATTAATCCCACAGTGGGGTAATCCTCATTTTAAGACAGCACGTACACAGAATAAGATTGCAATGCAAGTTAAAGACAAACAGGTTATAGTATGACCTGCAATAACATTTAGGAAGCAAGTTTACAAAAAGACAAATATACCTATTAGTAGCACTGGTTGGTGTTAACCAGTGGCCCAACTATGGAAACAGAGCTGTCACCCATGCAAAGTAAAACGATATGGCAACATGATTGTTTTAGTGTTCTAATATCATTTTTGATGTTTTACCACATATGAATCACAATTGTATAATGTATTGTATAAACTATAGCTCTACGCTGCTGTAATTAACAGACTGGTACCAGTAGCAGGTAAACTAGGATTGTACAGGTTTACATATTAGATGTTCTAAAACAAATACAATATTTATATTTATATTCATTTTAAAAGAATCAACCACATCACTCTTGACTAAAACATTGACATAATTATCAATTCACTGTAAACCGCTCAGTCATGTGTCTGTGATTATTTTTGAGTGTCCATCCATCCATCCATCCATTGTCTTCCGCTTATCCGGAGTCGGGTCGCGGGGGCAGCAGCCTAAGGAGGGAAGCCCAGACCTCCCTCTCCCCAGCCACTTGGGCCAGCTCCTCCGGGGGAATCCCAAGGCGTTCCCAGGCCAGCCGAGAGACATAATCTCTCCAGCGTGGGTCTTCCTTTGGGTCTCCTCCCGGTTGGACGTGCCCGGAAAACCTCACCAGGGAGGCGTCCAGGAGGCATCCTAATCAGATGCCCGAGCCACCTCAACTGGCTCCTCTCGATGTGGAGGAGCAGCGGGTCTACTCTGAGCCCCTCCCGGATGACCGAGCTTCTCACCCTATCTCTAAGGGAGAGCCCAGCCACCCTGCGAAGAAAACTCATTTCGGCCGCTTGTATTCGCGATCTCGTTCTTTCGGTCACTACCCAAAGCTCGTGACCATAGGTGAGGGTAGGAACGTAGATCGACCGGTAAATTGAGAGCTTCGCCTTTCGGCTCAGCTCCCTCTTCACCACAACAGACCGGCACAACGCCCGCATCACTGCAGACGCAGCACCAATCCGCCTGTCGATCTCACGCTCCACCCTTCCCTCACTCGTGAACAAGACCCCGAGATACTTGAACTCCTCCACTTGGGGCAGGACCTCGTCCCTGACCTGGAGAAGGCATTCTACCCTTTTCCGACTCAAGACCATGGTCTCGGATTTAGAGGAGCTGATTTTCATCCCAGCTGCTTCACACCCGGCTGCGAACTGCTCCAGCGAAAGCCGGAGATCACGTTCTGATGAAGCCAACAGGACCACATCATCCGCAAAAAGCAGAGACCTGATCCTTAGGTCACCAAAATTTTTGAGTGTCATTACATCAAAGTATTTTTGCTCCATATATTTGAATGTCAAAAAATCAATTGTCAGCTGCAAAAATTATTAAACGTGTGATCCAGTATGAATGCAGAAAAAAACATTAACTTGATTTCGAAGTGCTTTCCGATTTTACAACATTTTGTATACGTTTTTCGTAAATTTCAATAAAGAATTGTGATAAAAGGGCATCATGACTTTAGATCACGTGACTTTCGGGTTCAAACAATCACTTCCAGTGAGGGTTTCGTGTTTACTGCAGCCAGGTTCTCTTGGACCAATCACGTAGGGGGAAGGTGGATCCTTGGGACCCGCCCCCCAACCTGTCAAAAGTGACTGGATACAATCTGCTCCCAGGTCTTTTAAAACACGCGCAAGGAGTATTTTTGCGCTCGCGGGTAGTTTAAAACACACGTGGAGGAGTTATTTATCTTCTCACGGACTTTGACTTATCCTCTCGTGGTTGTGCGTCCTCTCGCAAGAGCTTATTGACATAAAATAAACTCCATAGCCAAAACTTTGATTTTTTCCCCCGGTATTTTATTAGTTCACAAACTCTGAGGTGTTTTTGTAAACAAAGTTTGTGAATGATGCAGCCGACGTCTGACGTGACCCGCAGCAGCAGGGGGAACGGGGCTTTGCAGCTCATAACAGACTTTTTAGCACAGAAAAAGATATTTCTCACCCTTTTCTTTGGTACCCCGCTCTACTCCAGTCTTGATTTCATAACTAATTATTATCACAGAAGGACCCGCTGGATCCCAGATCCAAAGCAGAGCTCTCACGCGACTAGCATAAAGTAGGTCTGCTTCATAGCGACGCCAGATGACACCGCCGGTCCAGCAACTGGTCCCTGTATTAGGAGGACTCTGCTGTTCACACACCAGCGTGACAGAAAAGGAGCTGACCCTCTCAGAGCAGCCATGTTTATTAAAGACGAAATAATCGCTCTCTAGTTTTTAACTGACCAACAAACAGCGTTACAATAAGCACCGTATTAAACCGTAATAAATTTATAATGTCACGGTAAAGAGTATATGTTCATACCAAAGTTTAAACGATGGCTAACTAGCTACTTTGCTAAGCTAAACTAGCTTCAGAGCGTCAGTAGTCGAAAATATAAAAATATAACTTTACTTACCGATAAAAATGGAGCGGAGAGTTCTTGGACCCTCTGTTAGTGCAGTCAATGCCACAACAAGCCATTTCTGCCCAACAATATCAAAATTAACATTCCAACATGACCACACACGGCACAAGAACTGGCCGAGTGACGCCCAGTGACTATAAAGTACGCAGGGGATGAAGGGCCCTGTGTCCTTCCGGTTTTTCCCCGGAGCAAAAAGGCTAGTTAGCTCCACGACTCTTCTGACAATCCAAAAGACTTCCGCAAATCCAAAAGACACGCCCCTAATTATTCTCAATTTCAAGCTTTAATTACATCTAAACGGATGTGGTACAAAAAAAATCACCCCCCTCAGAGTTGTCACGGCTGATAACTGGACCTATTAAACCTAAAATGGTTCATTGTACCAGGCTGTAAGATGTTCTATTTCTGCTGTGAAATTGGCATTTTTAACATGAGAGTCAATGAGGATTTGCTCACTTCTGAGACCACCCCCAGTGGATGAGGGGAGAACGGCAACTTTTTATCACTTCCTGGATGTTTCAGGAAGTAAAATTAAATGTGGTCCCTTGGTTTGAACCAATTATTGATAAACTATTGATAAACTGGCATGATTTCCTACATGGAAATCTCGCAGCTTGAGCCTGCCTCGCTGAGTCACTGTCTGCTTATGTTTATAATTGACATGCTTTGTTCTGTGTTTGGAATGTTCTTGTCTTTTGTGGAGCTTCCTGAGACACTTGAATTAGAACTGGTAGTAAATTGAGCAGGTGAAAATTCAACAATTAGTTGCCCACATACAGGTGTGGAGCGCCCACAGGTGTAACAGAGACTAATTAACAAAGGATATAATGAACGGACAGGAGGAAAAGACATGGTCGGAGACGCTACCAGCCGGATGCGCGCACACCCAAAGGCACGGAGTCTCCGAGAGGAGCACGTCCCAAGAGGAGTACAGACTGCACGGCACAGATGATCAGGGCGGAGGTTTTTCTCTGCCCGCGCACCTGACCGCTACACTTCCAAAATCTCCAGGTCACGGCCGAGGCCACTCACACACGCCATAGTTAGCTATGTGGTGTATGCCTGTGTGACAGGGTGAGTATCCTGTCACACTGTATCCCATTTGATCTCTGGGAAGCGAGATTTCCATGTAGGAAATCATGCCAGTGTATCAATAGTTTATCAATAATGGTTTTAAACATAATACTGGTAGGAAATGTAGCCAGAAGAATTAAAAACAACGTTGAGGTCATGGAGAATCGATTCAGGACATGACAAAACAGCACCTTAGCCCACAGCGTTAACCACAAAGCTATGAAGGATAACTTAAAAAAAGTTAAAAGGAAGATGTATATCGTTATCGAATATAAAGTGCATATTGGGACAGCGTAGAACATGCATGGGGACATTCTATCCACGACACACATATTTTACGTTTGCAAATTTCTCCCTCATGGTAGAGGTAAACTGGCAGCATGCCCTACAGAGACCAGGCTGTTCTCTGCGGACTGGCCGAGCTCTGACTCCTGCGGTCAGATGCAATAGTAAACGGCTTTTAAGTATCTGAAAACACCCTAGTGAATTAAAAAGTAAGCTCATTTCTAACTGCGTAACTTCATTAATGGAATTTTAATGTCAAATTTCTCACCTAAAAACATCTTAAGACATATTTTAGAACCAAGAGTTAGTATAAAATGAACAACTTCTTAATTTCTGAATAGATATTCACTGTAGTGCAGACTAGTGGACAGAAATGGTATTAAAACACACTTAAAAGAATGGCACAAGAAAAAAAAGTTTGTTTTTCCGTTTGCCTCTCTGGGCTTAGCAAAAAAAAAAAAAGAAAAACGTAGAAAAATGCCACAAGAAAAAATTGTTTTTCCATTGCCTTTTAGGGCTTCCATGTGAAGTGGATCCAGAGGCCTTGCTACTTTGTCGTAGTTCCGTTTCTGTCTGTGCTTGAGTTTCATCCTTTTTTCTGTCAGCTCGATGTCCTGTCCCTGGAAATGTGAGGAAGTGTGGTACGCAGCTTGCGATGCATGAGCAGCTCTGCAGGTGACAACCCACCCTCCAGAGATGAAGCCCTGTAGTTCAGCAAAGCCAAAAATGGGTTCATGTTACTGTCTCTTTACTATTTGGACTCCTTTGTCTGCTTGTCCAGCTTGCGGATATAATGGACAGGAGGTGACATGTTGAAATCCATATTGTTTAGCAAAATTGCTGAATTCCCTACAGTCATATTGTGGACCATTGTCACTAACAGCATATTGTGGAATTCCATGTCTGGCGAAGAAACATTTCATGTGTGTGATTACAGACTGCGTTGACGTACTGGAAAGTACTATAATTGCATTATTTCCTGTTATTTCAACTGTTAACTTTATTTTCTCTCTAAGTGTTTTTCTCCCCAGAAGAAGCTACACTGGCGTTCTGCTGAGCTGGGGTGGCCTCATGGAGGGGGCCATCGGCTGGCACACTGCTGCCAACCACCTAACATTCTCCCTCTCCTGATATTACATCTTACTTTCTTTAACATTGAATGTGCTACTATTAGTTCACCTATTGAATTAATTATAGATTCACTCAGATAAAGACAATAAAGTTTCTCTTACTCTTACTAAATAGAACTTCTACTAAGAAATCACAGTGTAGCCATAGAAACACTACTTGATATATGTGTGTGTGTGTGTGTGTGTGTGTGTGTGTGTGTGGGTGTGGGTGTGGGGTGTGCCTGTGCCTGCTCTGTCTTCTCAACCCCCAGTGAGCCGTAGCGGATGGCTGCTCATACTGAGCCAGGATCCTCTGGAGGTTTCTTCCTGTTAAAAGGGAGTTTTCCTTCCCACTGTCGCTAAATGCTTGCTTAGTATGAGGATTGTACCAACACAATGACACTAGTCAGTGTCTTGATGCAATCTGCTGGGTCCCTTATATAGGAAACTTTTTTACTGATTGGCTTATGAACTGAACTGTATTGTAATGTTTACTTTGTGAAGTGCCTTGAGACGACTCTTGTCGTGATTTGGCGCTATATACATAAACTGAATTGAATTGAATTGAATTGAAAGCTGAACAACTTCTGGAAAATTAGAATAGTAGTCAATCAACAAAAAAAATCCTTGCCATCCAGATGAAACAAATCTGTCCCCACTTTTAGCCATGGTCCCTCTGGTAGATCTGCCACCAGCATCGGCTCCTTGGTTTGTTTGTAACGATGTTTGAGACATGTTTCACATTTCTGTATCATCTTTTCTATATCCCTTTGATGCCTGGTCAGTACACTATTTCTCTTGCTCTTCTTTTCACTTCTCCACACCAAGATGTCCCTCACGGATACACTAGAGCATGTCATTTTGCATGGCTTGAGGGATGACAATCCTGTCTTGTCTCAGCATCAGCCCATTAGTCACACACAAATCTGCATGCACAACCATTTTGGATATGGTAGGACACTTTCTGACGCAGGGGATCATTTGTAGTCTCCTGAGCGATTTGTTGCAACATGACATCTGAAGCTGAGAGTAAAGCAGTTACCATGTTTATGTGTGTTTCAGCATCCTCTGCTGCTGAGCTGATCATTCTGTCACAGCTTGATGCCGGTGCATGCGATAGAGCATCTGCCGACACAATATATTTTCCTGGTGTGTAGATCAGCTTGAAGTCATAACGTTGCAATAACATCATCATGCGTTGGATTCTGGGTGACATGTCACTGAGATTCGGGGCGACGGTGGCATAGGAGTTAAGTGGACGCCCCGCAATCGGAAGGTTGCGGGTTCGCGTCCCACTGGGTCTGTCACCATCGTTGTGTCCTTGGGCAAGACACTTAACCCGAATTGCCTCTGTTGGTGGTGGTCAAAGGGGCTGATGGCGCAACAATGCAGCCTCGCTTCTGTCAGACCGCCCCAGGGCGGCTGTGGCTACTCAGTAGCTTACCATCATCAGCAGTGTGTGAATGTGTGAGTGCATGCAGCGTCTTTGAGTGTTCTAACAAAGCGCTATATAACTTCTTTTACTTTTCGTTCTTTATAAAACACAGATAGATCTTTTTTTACCTTTTTGTGCTGACGTTTCGATCGTCGCTGCGATCTTCATCTGAGCTAAGCCGCTGAAAGCAGCTTCACTTCCGCTTCCGTTTATGTGCGGGCAGCAGGGGGTCCGCGCCGTCCTGCTCGATGACGCAGTCCCATGCGTGGTCCAACGCGTACACCCCGTCGTCCCTGTTCATGGTCCCCCGTCCACGTCTCCTTATCTCAATAGCTTCTTTAATCCATCTTTTATATTTTTGTTGTTCTTTCAGCGACTTAGCTCAGATGAAGATCGCAGCGACGATCGAAACGTCAGCACAAAAAGGTAAAAAAAGATCTATCTGTGTTTTATAAAGAACGAAAAGTAAAAGAATTACGAAAAAAACACACAGTATGAACGTACCAAAGCTATATAAATTTGATGAATTATTATTATTATTCTTTCTGATTGCAATGAGGGGTTTGTGATCAGTTTCTACTATGAAGGTTGGTAGTCCAAATACATAGCTGTAAAATTTTCCACATCCAAAAACCAACCCTAAAGTCTCTTTTTCAATTTGAGCTTGGCGTTGCTCTGTTTCTGTCATAGATATGGACGCATATGCTACAGGTTGCCACTTGTCTTTGTTCATTTGGAGCAGCACAGCTCCCAAGCCATTTTTGAGGCATTTGTAGAAACTTTTGTTGGTTTTGTTAGATCAAAGAATGTTAGGACTGGCTCCGTAGCTACAGTTTCTTTTAATTTTTTCCACAAATTTTTATGTGGTGTCATCCACTCAAACACTGTGTTGTGCTGTAGCAGCTCCCTCAGGCATGCTGTTTTGGAGGTAAGATTAGGAATGAATCATCCCCGTTGCTCGCAGGACACCTTTTTTGTCAGTGGGTGCTGGCATGTCCAGTATTGCTTGCACTTTGACTGGTCTGGTTCCACTCCTTCACTTGTGACGTTATCTCCCAAAAAGGTCATCTTTGTAACACCAAAGAGACATTTATCTCTGTTCAGCTTGTGACAACCTGTGGTTGCACCAGATAGGTTATTCCCTGCCTCCTCCCTTCCATAATTGCCAACACACTACACCTGTGCGCCGCCCAGGCTCACCATTAAAGGAATGCCACGAATCACGAGAGTATTCAACTTACAAATGTTTATTCAAAGGGTGGAAAGTCTGTCCGCTTGTGGAGCGCCTCCCGATGACGTCACTACGTCACCCTCTCACCCAAAATAGTATGTAAGTCCTCGGAACCGACACTTCTAAAGAAATGGATAAAATCTGCTTTGATATGTGTGTTTAGTCACACCACCCTTTGTTTTATTATAGTTTAAATTGAGTAATGCACTGCACTGAACTGATCCTGGTGACGGCAAGCACACGACTGTCAAGTGAGTTATTATTGCATGTATTCTTTGAAATTTGTGTGCATAATGTAAAAATTTATGTAAATGTTCTGTGTTCATAGCTCCTTATCCACGGCTTTGACAAGTAAAAGAAAAACCGAAGGAAAAGAGGAAATTAAAATGGGACTGCAACAAAGTCAAAATTGAGAGTGCAAATCTTTTATTGTCTGTATATTGTGTTGTGGGGTTTATCAGTTTTCAAGCAAAAAAAGGGTATATATGTCCTGGTGTAACGAAAATGAAATAAAAAATAGAGGGAAAAGGGACAAAAAGAAAACATCAACACTCCTATAAGTCAGGAGGGAGACCTGACTGGCACCCCAGATTATTGTCCGAAAGCCAAAATCGTTACAAGCTTAAGTTCATTTTTTTCCACTATCCTTAGAAGTCGTTTCAATCTTTCATTATGTAGTTGTTGTTATGTGTTTCCCCAGACAACAAGGTCATCAATGTAGACTCAGGTGCCTTCAAGCCCCTCTATCATGGAATCCATAGCTCTGTGGAAGATCTCTGGTGCTGAATTAATGCCAAATGGGAATCTCAGGAAACAATAATGACTGAAAGGTGTGTTGAAAGCAGTGTACCTACTGCACATTTTTTTCCATAGGCAGGACATTGTTTTTGTGTTTCGCCCCACATCTTTTGCAGGAGAACACTTCTTTTTCACTAGCTTTGCCTTTGTTGTCATTGTTTTTGAATTTGCTCCAGGGTTTTCTTTTAATTGTCACTGCATTCACTGACTATTTTCTTGTTGCACTACCCCTTGCGAGGCTCTCTAAAAGGCAGTACATGTTGTCGTGCTAACTCACTGGCTTGACATATTTTTATGGCACTTTCCAACATCAGTTCTGTTTCCATTAACAGCTTCTCCTAAAGCTTCTTTTCATTAGTTCCAGAGACGATTTCATCTCTAAACATGGAGTCTCTGAGATCACCAAAATTGCAAGACTGAGCTTTAATCTTCAGGTCTATGAGAAAAGTATCAAATGACTCACCCTGGTGCTGTAGGCATGAGCAAAATACGTATTGCTCATACGTTTCATTTTTCTTTGATAGACAGTGCCTGTCAAATGTTTTGATGACTTCATCAAACTTATCTTTGTCCTCAGGTTGAGCAAACCCAAACGTGTTTGTTATAGAATTTCTATGTCCTGTACTGCTTTACTCTATTTCCTCTGCTCCTCATCTCACACACACACACACACACACACACACACACACACACACACACACACACACACACACACATCACGTAAACACACCCACTGCCTTATCTCATACTTTCATACTTTAAATAAACTCTTCTGGCAGCCGCTCGGGGCAGACAACATTCTGTCCTGAGTTGGTCTGTCACCCTTTGCAAACGGTTCTATGTGTGGTTCATTGTCTCTCTCTTATCTCCTCAGTTCCGGGTAGGTTGATTGAGAAAATCCCTAACATAAATTGGTCCTTCGAGCCGGATTCGACCAGCGACCTAAAGATGATTAAGGATTGATTAAAATAGATTGACACTGAATCTTAATAAAACAAATTTCATACTGTTAAAGATAAACACAACAGTGATGTGTCATTGGAAATAGATGGGACTGAAATCACAAGGGTAAAAGACACAAGAGTTCTTGGAGTGGTGATTGACGAAGACTTGACCTGGAAATCACATATTAGTTACATAAAAGATAAAATTGCCAAATCCTTAGGAGCATTACATAAAGTCAAGTTCTTACTGACTAATTCTGGTTTGTTGGCATTGTACAATTCACTGATTGTTCCATACTTGACTTATTGTGCAGAAATCTGGGGAGCAACATACAAAATCTATACACAACCCTAATTTATTTTACAGAAAATAGCTTTGAGAATCATCAACTATAGTGGCTGTAGAGATCCATCAAACCCGTTGTTCATCAAATATAAATGACTGAAATTTCATGATTTAAAAGACTGGAAAATCTTACAAACTATGTATTAAGCCAACTTAAGTACTCTGCCAACAAACGTTCAGAGGATAATTGTAAAAAGAACTAGTGATTATATGCTGAGAGAAACTGAGATGTTACAAAACCTAGATTTAGAACTACAATTAAGGAATGGAGTATGTCTGTAAATGGTGTTAAATTTTTGGAATAACCTTAAAAGGGAAATTAAAAAATCACTGTCATTTAATGTATTCAGAAAATGTACAAAATTAAGTGTACCAAGTAATTATTAAAATGTTACATTAAGCCAATGGTCATGATCGTTCTGGAAATAAGAATAGGAAATACTTAAAAATGAATCTGTATATGTGTCTGACAAATGGAAACTGTGGAGATCCTTTTTTTCTGGAAAAGGGGGCAGAAATTATAAGGTGTTTTCTTCATCTTCGGTACGTTCATCCTGTGTCTGTCTGATTATTCCTTTAACTTTTTGTTCTTTTTAAAACACAGATAGGAGATCTTATTTACCTTTTTTATGCTGACGTTTCGGCCATCACTGTGGCCTTCTTCAGAGCTAAGCTGCTGAAAGCAGCTTCACTTCCGCTTCCGTTTATGTGCAGGCAGCAGGGGACGACGATATCGCCCCCTGCTGCCCGCGCTGTCCTCCTCGATGACACAGTCCCATGCGTGGTCTAACGTGTATACTCCGTCGTCCCTGTTCATGGTCCCATGTCCACGTCTCCTTATCTCGATAGCTTCCCTTATCCATCTCTTATATTTATGTTGTTCAGTGTTGACAATCCTTGTTCTGTCCCAGTCCATGATGTGGTTTTCCCTGGTGCAATGGTCTGTGACTGCTGATTTCCTTATTGTGTTCTCTGCGTCTTGTTTTGCTGCTCTTGTGTGTGTTCTGCTTGTCTCTTTTTCACATTCTTGGTGTGTTTATCTTGTGTTTTTTCATTGTTGCTACTATTTTTTCTGTCGTTCCTTTGATGTATGGGAGGGTTATTACTGGCTTTGGTTCCTGTTTCTCTGGGTTTTTCTTTCTTTTTGGTTGTTCTATTCTTTCTGCTCTTGTTTGTTGTTTCCCTCTACTAATCGCCCATGCTGGATATCCACAGGTTCTTAATGAGTTGTGTATGTGCCTGTTTTCTTGACTGCTGTCTTGTTTTTCTGTTATAATTTTCGCTTTGTTGTATAATGTTCTTATCACTGACATTTTGTGTATAGTGGGATGTTCTGATGTCCATAGTAAATATTGATCTGTGTGCTTTGGTTTTCTGTATATATTTATTTTAAGCGTTCCATCTTGTTTTTTGCTAATTTTCATGTCCATAAATGTAATACTGCCCTCCGTTTCTTCCTCATATGTGAACTTTATGTTTCCTGTGTCGTCTATGTTGTTTAAATGCTCTGTTATTGCTTGTGTTTGTCCTTCGGGTATGATTTCCAATATATCATCTACATATCGCTTCCATAACTTTATTTGACAGTTTTCGGGTGTAGTGGTTAATGCTTTTTGTTCCAAATCTTCCATGAAAAACTCGCAGAGGGTTGCTGATAACGGATTTCCCATCGCGAATCCTTCCAGTTGTCTGTATATTGTCTCGTTGTAAATGAAATATGTAGAATTTGCCACCAGTTTTATTAGCTGTGCTATGTCCTCAATTGTTAGATTTGTTCTTTTTCGTAGGGTTTTATCTTGTCTGAGTCTGTCTATTACTATATCTATGGTTTTTATTGTTGGTGTCTTAGTGAAAAGAGATGTGACGTCATGTGATACTAGTATGTCTCCTTTTCGCAGTGTGATCTTTTTTAACTCCTTTGATAACTCTATAGTGTTCTTACAGTGTTGTTCTGTGTTTCCTAATAGTGGACTGATGATTTTGCTAATGTCCTTTGCCATGTTATATGTCGGAGTTCTTATACTGTCTACTATTGGTAGACAGTATAGGAACAGTATAGGTACACAGTAATGTCACCAAAGAAGAAAGAAGGGCCATAACCACTTTAGCGAAAAACGAAAACATTACAATTGTACCAGCAGACAAAGGAAGGACGACAGTAATAATGGATAAGGAAAAGTACAAAGAGCAGATGGAGTACATGTTAGAGGACAAACACACATACAAGATATTAAAGAAAGATCCAACAGAGGAGATCAAGAAAAACATGAAAAAAATACTCAAACCGTTGCAAGAACAGGGCAGAATAACAGAAAAAACATACAAACACTGGATACCAACGGCAAACATTATCCCAAGAATATACGGAACACCAAAAATACATAAAAAAGACACTCCACTCAGGCCAATAGTAGACAGTATAGGAACTCCTATGGCTGCTCATACTGAGCCAGGATCCTCTGGAGGTTTCTTCCTGTTAAAAGGGAGTTTTCCTTCCCACTGTCGCTAAATGCTTGCTTAGTATGAGGATTGTACCAACACAATGACACTAGTCAGTGTCTTGATGCAATCTGCTGGGTCCCTTATATAGGAAAACTTTTTACTGATTGGCTTATGAACTGAACTGTATTGAAATGTTTACTTTGTGAAGTGCCTTGAGACGACTCTTGTCGTGATTTGGCGCTATATAAATAAACTGAATTGAATTGAATTAACAGATTCTATTATAGTTTTAACAGTCATCATGTCCAAATCATCAACATCGGTTGATTGTTTGTTTCCACAGTTTTTTACAATATTTCTTATTTCATTTTTTTCCACTTTGTCAAGGAAAATACTATTGACATTATTAACTATTGTATTCAATGTATCTTCTACTATTGGTTTGTTATCCACTAGACTCTCCCCAATATTTACAAAGAATTTGTTGAACTCATTAATGATTTCATTAGATGGTTAGATGTTTCATTTGTTTTATTTTGAATGACATTAAGTCGATTAAAGGGAAAAATTCATAGCTGAAGCTACCTACGGAATACTGATTTTAATTTAACAAGACAGTCAGTATGATATATGACTGGGAAAGCTACATGAAACAGAGCCATGTTTGTCTGGCCCAAGGACAATGAGGCCCAGTCAGCTGACCTGAGTGAGGAGCTGAGAAACATTCCCCTTATCTTCAAGATTAAACCTTCAAGGACTTTTTCCAACAATAAGGGAAGCTTGTGTGGCAGACTTCACACAGTCTTCCAGAGTAAAAGAGGGAAACAAAATTACAGTTGTTTAACGGGGGAAAATAGATACAAAGGATACTGTAATTTTATAATCTTTATCGCATTCGTTACCCCACAATTCTTTCACGAGGCCTTCAAACAGTCCCAAAACATCCAACCACAGCCAGAAGACCTCGAACATGTCCAGTTAACCACACCACGTCATAAAACCACAAATGTCAGTGACCACTGGCTCGCACGCACACACACACAGACACACACACACACGCACACACACACACACATTCCAAGGCCTACATGATTTCACTTTAAAAATGTTTCAGTCACACTGTCACGTTTCTTCTTGTATCAGAGCATTTAATGGTCAATAGTTAAATCTCAGGGTTATTTGTCTCTGCAAATTTATATTTATTTTATGTAGACAGTTTAGGCTGCTCCAAGGTTGAGCTGCTGTTTTATTCAGGCCTGTTTGTTATTTTGCCTCGACGTCTTGGTACAGAGCAGTTAAACATTGGCTGGTGCCAAGGACGTCGTCCAGACTTACTGCGGTTCCCCCCTCTACCCAGGTAGCAGGCTGACATGGGCCAGATCTGGCTTCAAGCCGGCACATCTGGCATACGTCTGGCATGGCAAATGACATGTCAACCAGGCGTGGGCCAGATCTGGCAATGATGGCACGGCTCATATGAGGCATGCCAGATGTGGGCCAGTTGAGGCTTAGGTTGCTATGGGCCAGATCTGTTCATGCCAGATGTGGGCCAGTTGTGGAAATTGGTATGTCACCCAGTTCACGTGACAAGATTGTCAAGAGCCGATTTAGGAGGGCAAACTAAGGCTTGAGGACCAAAATGCAACCCACCTATAAGCCCACGCACGTATGGGTGAACTATTGTTCAGTCAATACCATCTATTTTTGGGAAGGTGCTCATGTGTGGGGAACAGAAACTTAAGAGGAGCCATACAGGCAAAACTCAATATTTTCAAT